>JANAVB010040018.1:14791492-14821173 GCA_029216955.1 Iris pallida | reverse complement strand
GTACATTTCTGAATTTGGTCTGTTCTGAGGTAATTTTGTAGCTTCCCTTCCCGGAGAATATTTTTCAAATATTTTTTGATTTAAATAATGATTTTAGAATTTTATAAATGTTATTTAGTTAAATTATACGGTGGATGACTTATGTCCTTGTGGAGTTATGGAGTACAAGACGACCATGAATCATGGCACGGGTAGTGCAGTAGCGTACTTTGACTAGTGTTTAGCCATGGTAGGGGAGTGCCAAGCCATCGGTGTGTCCTACTAGGAAAACCAGACTAAGCTATAGCATGATCATTATTAGATTTAATGACTTTGCAGGAACCGGTTGAACCAAACTAGTCCATACCGGACCCGAACTAAGCTCAAGCCCAGCAGGCATATAGTGAGACCAAAAACGTCCATGTATGTAGGCAGATAAGAATATATACGTATTGGCAGTCCATTTATAGCCTAGTGATCAATTCTATAGTGAAATATTTAATATTGAATATTAAGTATTTTATTCATTATTATTATTATTATTGCTATCAATCGTATATAAATATATAGTTATTACTAGCTGTTTCCCCATCTTCTAGCAAATAAATCGGCCTCTATGCAAATTCCCTAATTACTTTATGCACGCTCGTCAGATCGAGACGAAACTTGCATCAATAGGACCGTATCATTTTTTGGTCCTGCATGCCAAGTTTGGTCTGATTCTGAGACAGTTGATAAAATCTCCGTTTTGCGGGCCCTACGGTCCCACTCAACGGGCGATTTTGTGCACGGCCTGCCGGAATCCAACTCTGGACATACGGTTGGGTTCGTATCAAAATCAAATCGGTAGACAAGTAGTTTGACGACTTTAGAGACCATGACTCTGGTACGCTTTTCGATGCAAAGCGGGTCCACGGCGGATACCGTTTTTGCCCGAAATTATCGTTTTGCTCCTGTGTCCAGAATTGGACTTAAAGACAGATAATTCTAGCTAATTTGACTATTCTGAGAATGTTGGCAATGTTTGTTTCAGCTTTTGAGGACAGTTGTGATGATTGACTCTATGGCTTGGCAGTTGACTATTTTGTGGGATTCTGCGTGCAACATCCAGACAAGATACCTTGCCTTCCTCTACAGTTTATTTACATGCATATTTATATTATTATACAGTTTTACTAGTTGATTATTTATATGTGATTTGTATATCATGCCTGCTAGTTTATATATAGCCTTGTTTATAATTAGCTTTGTAGTTCATATTGGATTGGTTTTCTCGTCTATCATGATTGGGTCGTGTCATGTCATCTCTTGTACTTGCACTGAGTCGCATCGTATCAAAGGATGAATAAGTCATATCGGAACTGCTGTACCTTGAAATTCTTGAAGCTAACCTGCGAGTCCACATTAGGGACGAGGGTTAGTAGTTAAGCTAACTTGCGAGCCCACACCAGGGGCGAGAGTTAGTTAGCTAATTTGCGAGTCCACATTAGGGACGAGGGTTAGTAGTTAAGCTAACTTGCGAGCCCACACCAGGGGCGAGAGTTAGTAAGCAAATATGCGAGTCCACACCAGGGACGAGGGTTAGTAGTATATGGTTCACACCTGCGAGTCCACACTAGGGACGAGGGTGATGCTAGCCTGCGAGTCCACACCAGGGACGAGGATTAGTAGTATATAGTTCACACCTGCGAGTCTATACTAGGGACGAGGGTGATGCTAGCTTGCGAGTCCACACTAGGGGCGAGGGCTAGTAGTTGTTCAAACCTGCGAGTCCACACTAGGGACGAGGGTTTGAGTATTCGATTGGTTATCCATTGACATCGTGATATCGTGTTCTCTTATTCTTCTCCAGCAGTTCGTTTAGGCGTAGTGGTTCTTCCAGTCGTGTGTAGTCGTATTTTCGTGCTGATTGGTCTTTTTCCGTTTATTTCCTGTATTTTCTTTATTGCATGATAAACAGCTAGATATGCATGTTTTTATGTATCTTGCTATGTCCCCTGAGGACCTGATGATCTCTTCAGGTTAGTTATTGCGTGGAGTTAGTTAGCAGCTCTGGATGGCAGACGTGAAGATACGCTTGCGGGATTCATGTATTGATACCATGTTTATTATTCAGTTCATCCAGCTCGTGTTTCCCTTTCATCATTATGATATATCATATTTATTCAATTTATAGACTCATGTTATTTCTTGGAGTCTAATCGGACATGCATGCTAGTGGGCTGTAGACCACGACCCATACTTGTTCATTCATGTTTATTATTCTTATTGTGGATTGAGATTTAGAGTTGTTTGCCATGATTTGGCAGTATACTATAGCATTAACAGCGTTTACGTATTCGAGTCGGGCTGGAGTCCATTCGATATGTAGCTGGGCTTGGACACGCTTCGTATCCGAAAAACGGGTGCGGGTCGTGACAAGTTTTTTTGGTGGCCCATGCAGGTCAGAGCATATCGTATCGGTTACGTAACTGTACTGATACGAGCCTGCGCAACTGACTAAACCCTTAGAAATCTCAATCCACACTGTCTTGGAAATTCTCCTAGAAATTCCCTACGTCCTTGAAAACTCCATAATTTCTCTCGATTATACTTTCTTGCTTTTCGTACCGTTGATTCTCGTCCCTTCCTATTTCGGAGTGACGAACGATTGTGCTGTCTAGAACTCATTAGAAATCCTTAAATTGTAGTATATATTGCATGACTATTGAATATTGGTTGTTTATATATATGAGGGATTATAGGTACCATATGTTCTAGATATTTTGGTAGACTTATTAGCCACTAGTTATAATATTATAAGATTTTAGTGACCTGTGTTCCAAAGGAGTAGTGTGACATAAGGTGGGTAGAAGTCCTCGAGATTTCGTAAATACCAAATGACTAGAGAAGTCCATAAAATATTTTTAAGAAATTAAATTTGAGGAGATTAAGGTAATAGTAGACTTTGAATTTAAGACATAGTCATGAATTATAATTTCGAGGACGAAATTATTTTTAAGGTGGGTAGATTTGTAGCTTCCCTTTCCGGAGAATATTTTTCGAAATATTTTTTTGATTTAAATAGTGATTTTAGAATTCTATAAATGTTTATTTAGTTAATTATTACGGTGGATGACTTATGTCCTTGTGGAGTTATGGAGTACAAGACGACCAGGAATCATGGCACGGGTAGTGCAGTAGCGTGCTTTGACTAGTGTTTAGCCATGGTAGGAGAGTGCCAAGCCATCGGTGTGTCCTAACTAGGAAAACCAGACTAAGCTATAGCATGATCATTACTAGATTTATTGACTTTGCAGGAACCCGGTTGAACCAAACTAGTCCAGACCGGACCCGAACTAAGCTCAAGCCCAAGCAGGCATATAGTGAGACCAAAAACTTCCATGTAGGTAGGCAGATAAGTATATATACGTATTGGTAGTCCATTTTATAGCCTAGTGATCAATTCTATAGTGAAATATTTAATATTGAATATTAAGTATTTTATTTCTATTATTATTATTATTGCTATCAATCGTATATATAAATATATAGTTATTACTAGTTGTTTCCCCATCTTCCAGCAAATAAATATTGGAAGAGAATTAGGAATTTAAAGTAGAAATATATATATATATATATATATATATATATATATATATATATATATATATATATATATATATATATATATATATATATATATATTTAAAGTAGAAATATATATATATATATATATATATATATATATATATATATATATGTATACATATAAAAAAAATGTATATATATATATATATATCTTATATAAATACACATACGTTTATATATTTATTTATAGTAGATAAATAAATATATAAACGTATGTGTATTTATATAAGATATATATATATATATACATATATATATATATATATATATATATATATATATATACATATATATATATATATATATATATATATATATATATATATATATATATATATATATGTGGGAATGTGTATTTATATAAAATAAAATATATATATGTATAAGTGTATGCGTACGTATATATAAATATAAATATATATATATATGTATTATATGTATGTGTATATATAGAAATATGTATATGTATGTATACATATACGTGTATATATAGAAATAAGTATATAAATATATATATATATATATATATATATATATATATAGAAATAAGTATATAAATATATATATATATATATATATATATATATATATATATATATATAGAAATAAGTATATAATATATATATATATATATATATATATATAGAAATAAGTATATGTACGTATACATGTACGTGTATTTTTATCTTTGAATGTATACACATATAAAAATTATTAAAACAAAAATAAAATTAAATAAGAAAAGAATAAGCAGCAGCCTTCCCAACCGCAGCCCAGAGCCGGGCCCAGCCCAAACTAATTCTTCCCAGCTGAGCCAGGACCGACCCCCCTTGGCTCGATCGGCAGAGCAGTATACATATGTATATATATATATATAGGAGGACGAAAACCAGAGAAGACAGAACGAAACCCTAGCCGCGCCAACCACCAAGTCGACCACCCATGATCCCCGACGTCTGCGACCCCCCACGCACGCGCGCGACCGCACGCCACCGCCGTGCACCAACGGCCGGCCAGGCGTGGAAGCCCGACCCCGCGCGCGCACTGGCGCGGGAACAGAACAGCAACATCAGCCTTTGCGAGGCCGACTTCGCGGGAAGGAAACGACCTCCACGCTATACCAATCTTCGAATCGATTGCGAAGGTAAAAACCTAACCTATACGCCTTTATTGTGATATGATAGTTTCGGTTTAAACCAAAGCGAAATCGAGTTAAAAATCGATGTCAACTTGACAAAAATCTGTCTCAAAGTTGACAGTAAACACCAACCAATGCACTATTTTGGAAAGCCGATCCCGGTCGAACCAATGATCAATTTGGAAAACCACTTAGACAGCCTTATTTACAACATATACGACAATAAATCCATTTTTATAGATCTTTATTTCATTAAGTAGGGACAAAGTTATTTGATTCCAAAGTTTAGCAAAAACCCGTTTTCAAAATATTAGAAAACTAGAAAAATCCTCCGGTACGACATGCGTCCCGCCAATCCAGGCGACGTGGTCGCGAACCGAAAGCATCAAAAGGTGCATAACGGCTTCGTAGTCGTGTGGGCTTTGATGGAATTCAAATTGGTCGCGTGTGTGCGACGAATTTGATGCGTATCCGTCGAAATTCACCGTATCGGCCTCTATGCAAATTCTCCAATTACTTTGTGCACGCTTGTCAGATCGAGACGAAACATGCGCCAATAGGACCGTATCATTTTTTTAGTCCTGCTTGCCAAGTTTGGTCCGATTCTGAGACAGTTGATAAAATTACCGTTTTGCGGGCCCCACGGTCCCACTCAACGGGCAATTTTGTGCACGGCCCGCTGGAATCCAACTCTGGACATGCGGTTGGATTTGTATCAGAAAATCTAATTCGTAAACATGTAGTTTGACGACTTTAGAGACCATTAACTTTGGCACGCTTTTCGGTGCAAAGCGGGTCCAACGGCGGACACCGTTTTTGCCCAAAATTACCGTTTTGCCCCTGTGTCCAGAATTGGACTTAAGGACAGGCAATTCTAGCTAATTTGACTATTCTGAGAATGTTGGCAATATTTGTTTCAGCTTTCGAGGACAGTTGTGATGATTTGACTCTATGGCTTCGCAGTTGACTATTTTATGGGATTCTGCGTGCAACATCCAGGCAAGATACCTTGCCTTTCTCTACAGTTTATTTACATGCATATTTATATTATTATACAGTTTTACTAGTTGATTATTTATATGTGATTTGTATATCATGCCTGCTAGTTTATATATAGCCTTGTTTATAATTAGCTTTGTAGTTCATATTGGATTGGTTTTCTCGTGTATCGTGATTGGGTCGTGTCGTGTCATCTCTTGTACTTGGACTGAGTCGCATCGTGTCATAGGATGAATAAGTCATATCGGAACTGCTGTACCTTGAAATTCTTGAAGCTAACCTGTGAGTCCACATTCGGGGCGAGGGTTAGTAGTTAAGCTAACTTGCGATCCCACACCAGGGACAAGAGTTAGTAAGCTAATCTGTGATTCCACATTAGGGACGAGGGTTAGTAGTTAAGCTAACTTGCGAGCCCACACTAGGGACGAGAGTTAGTAAGCAAATCTGCGAGTCCACACCAGGGACGAGGGTTAGTAGTATATGGTTCACACCTGCGAGTCCACACTAGGGACGAGGGTGATACTAGCCTGCGAGTCCACACCAGGGACGAGGGTTAGTAGTATATGGTTAACATCTGCGAGTCCACACTAGGGACGAGGGTGATGCTAGCTTGCGAGTCCACACTAGGGGCGAGGGCTAGTAGTTGTTCAAACCTGCGAGTCCACACTAGGGACGAGGGTTTGAGTATTCGATTGGTTATCCATTGACATCGTGATATCGTGTTCTCTTGTTCTTCTCCAGCAGTTCGTTTAGGCGTAGTGGTTCTTCCAGTCGTGTGTATTCGTATTTTTGTGCTGATTGGTCTTTTATCGTTTATTTCCTGTATTTTCTTTATTGCATGATAAACTGCTAGATAGGCATATTTTTATGTATCTTGCTATGTCCTCTGAGGACCTGATGATCTCTTTAGGTTAGTTATTGCGTGGAGTTAGTTAGCAGCTCTGGATGGCAGACGTGATGATACGCTTGCGGGATTCAGGTATTGATACCATATTTATTATTCAGTTCATCCATCTCGTGTTTTCCTTTCATCATTATGATATATCATATTTATTCAGTTTATAGACTCATGTTATTTCTTGGAGTCTAATCGGACATGCATGCTAGTGGGCTGCAGACCACGACCCATACTTGTTCATTCTTGTTTATTATTCTTATTGTGGATTGAGATTTAGAGTTGTTTTCCATGATTTGGCAGTATACCATAGCCTTGACAGCGTTTACGTATTCGAGTCGGGCTGGAGTCCGTTCGATACGTAGCTGGGCTTGGACACGCTTCGTATCCGAAAAGCGGGTGCGGGTCGTGACAAATTTAGATTCAGTAACTAGAAACACATGGTAGTTAGATTCTGGTGCTATAACCCACATTAGTATTTCTAGACATGGTTGTCTGAGCTACCGAAAGCTAATTGATGGTAAAAGATACATCTATGTGGATGACGACAAGTCAGTAGAAGTGGAAGCAATATGACATTTTAGGTTATTATTAGGAACCGGTTATTATTTGGATTTGATAGACATTTTTATTGAACCGTCTTCTAGATGAAATTTAGTTTCAGTTTTCTTATTGGACAAATATGGTTATCATTGTTCATTTGAAAACCATAAGTTTAGTCTATCTTTAAATTCAAATATTATTGGTAACGGTTCTCTTAAGGTTTATGATAACATATATTCACTTGAAACTATTACATCTTACAATAAAACCTTGCAAGTGGAGTCATGTGGTACTAAACGCAAAATTAACAAAAAAAACCTCATTATGACATAAGCGATTAGGTCACATCTCTATAAATAGAGTTGAATTACTTGTGTATGATGGGATTTTTGTATTTGATTGACTTCACAGACTTTAATGTCTATATTGAATGTGTAAAGGAAAACAGACCCAAAAAAATATGAGCAACTAAGTTATTGGTTATGTTTTACAATCCCACAGAAAGGATTTTGTTTTGAGACGAGAAGTGTAATATTTTTTGAGAATGTTGAGTTTGGAGGAGAAATAAAGTCAGGGTCATTGTCTTTGAGAAGGAATCGATTGCGATTCCTACTATCACTTTTGATGATGTGTAGGAATCTGTACCTGTCTTTGATCAAGAAGTGAATTCGAAGCCTCAACAAGATAATGTCGAATTACCTCTATAAGTCGTTGTTGAGATACCTTAACAAGACAATGTACCCCATTCAAGATAAGATAATTATTCATGAGGAACAAACTCAACAACCTCAAGAACTGGTAATGTTAAGATGGTACACGAGAGAAAGGAGAAATGTAATTTCGGATGATTCTTTCATATTTCTCCAGAACATGAGGAAGACTAAGAATATTGGAAGATGATCCAATCAACTTCCATCAGGCCATGAAAAGTTCTAATTCTTAAAGTGGATTGATATAATAAATAAGGAGTATAAGTCTATACAAGACAATAAAGTTTGAAAATTGTCCTATTACCAAAAATTACGAATCCGATTGGTTGCAAATGGATATTTAAAAACAAGAAGGATTCGAAGGGTAATACGGAGAGGTATAATGTACGTATTGTAACTAGTGGCTTTACTCAAAACTTAAGGATTAATTTTAAAGTAACTTTCTCTTTGGTATCTTTGAAAGACTCTTTTAAAACAATCATATCATATGTTGCACATTTTTATCTTGAGTTACATCAAATAGATGTCAAAACGACGTTTTTTAATGGTAACATTGACGAAAAAATTTATATGGTGCAATCATAAAATTTGTATCAGAAGACCCAAATAATATGGTTTGCAAACTGACAAAATCTATTTATGGACCCAAATAATATGGTTTACAAACACACAAATTTTGTCAACATATTCAATCAGGATTGGAACGAGCACATTTCCAACAACAGTCCCAATAAATGACAAGTGCTATATAACAATAAATAGAGAGAATAAACACGAGAAAAAAAATGTACATAAAAGTAACATGGCAAGGGTAAAGTAGTAAAATAGAGCAAGAACAAAGATATCTGATCATGTCATGTACAAGAGTCAAGAACAACTATCTACGTGAGTGAATATTAGCTTTAACATGTGGCCGGCTTGGAAACTTGCACAAGGTCTACTAGCCTAGTTAATCATACATGAAGTATATGATTAACACTCACAATGATCTATACAATGCACAAGGAGGGTATTGACCACACGTCTAGACTAATATTCTCTCGCCCGTGACTAGTATAGTGGATCCAACCATGACTCGTTACGACATGAGATTCTAAGAGAAGGTAGCAAGTCTTCTCAAGAATCAGTGTCCATATATTGCACAAGAACTACAACAAGGCTTGCACAAGGTACACCAAGGTAAACAAGGAATAACAACTCATGACGGAATCCGTAAAATACCAATCCGTGTGACCAATGTGTCAAGAATCATGACTATCTACACTAGATACAATAAACATAGTAAATATCATGTATGGAAAATCATCAGAGAATGTACTCGCTTGGTCCTGAACTGAGGAATCAATACTGCCACTCAATGAGCCTCGAAGGGTCAACTTGTGCAATAGTCTCCTAATGCTAAAATAGACAATACCAACGTGTTCAGAATGATTAAATTAGCTAGGATAGCCTATCCATAAGTCTAATTCTGGACACAGGGGCAAAACGATAATTTTGGGCCAAAAAGATGTCCGTCGTTGGACCCGCTTTGCACCAAAAATGTGCCGGTATCTACGGTCTCTAAAGTTGTCAAACTATATGTCTACGAGTCCGATTTGATGAGACAAATCCAATCATATGTCCAAAGTTGAATTCTGGTGGGCCGTGCACAATTTTTCCAGTTGGACCGGGTCGCGGGCCCGCCAAATTAGCGTTCCGGTTGACATTCTCGGAATCGGACCAAATTGGCGTACAGGACCAAAAAAATGACCCGGTCCTGTTGGCATAAGTTTTGTCTCAAGACGACGAATGTGCACAAAATAATTGGCAAATTTGCAAAATGGTCGAAACGGGATATCTCGACGGATACGCACTGATTTCGTCGTGCACACGCAACAAAATTGAGTTTTGTTGTCGCTACTACTTTTCTAGCTTGAGGGTATTTTGGTCATTTTCAAATCTTTGGAATTTAATTTTGAATTATTATTATTTATAATTATGGTGATTTTTAAGTAATTTTTAGTATAATTGTTTGGTGCTAGTTTTAGACATTGACTTATGTTGACCTTGGAGACTAACCTAGTGGCTAACCTAGGTCATGACCTTGTGATTAGGATATAAAAACCTAGGTTGACTTAAGTTAGTGAGGTTTAGCTCATTGGGATTAGTTTGGTGAAATTAGGAGCTAGATTGGTTATGGAATGGCTAGTGAAATCACAAGTCATTTTATGACTAATAGGCTTAATGGCCATAGGCCCACACCCATTGAACCAAGCCCTAACCCTAGAAATTCTGGCCGGCCCACTATGGTCATCTCCCCTATTTATATCCTCTTGAAATTAGGGTTGCCGCTTTAGGAAACATTGCCATTTGGAAGAGGTGAGTCCCCATCCTTGTAAATTCTTAGAAAATCCATTTCTACTCCAAATTCCTTCAAGCAAATTGCAATAGGACCTAATATTAGTATTCTTGCTGTTATTGATGAGTATTTGCAGGAAGAACACAATTTGGAGAACTTTTGGTGGCTTGAGGAATTATTTTATTGGGTTTTTTGAGAGCCTTGTTCATCAATAGGTAAAACCTATTCCAATCCATGAAATTTTTATTTGTTTGCATTTTAGGAATGCCCTAGCCCTAACCTAACAGTAGGATAGGCTAACCCTAGAATTTTGACCCATTTTGTGTCCGTATCGGACACGTACCAGTATGGTTAGGATGGTGTTCGACGAAATGCCTCAAAGGGCATTTCGTTCGATTTTTGTGATTGTGTTTGAATGAAAAAATCCATTTTAGTCTCGCTTATGCATTTCTTGGACACTGAGCACATTTTCGTGTCAGGTCGGGTCGACACGAGCGCGTGGACACGCGGTCGTGCATACGCGCGTGCGGGCAGGAGCATCCCCTGCTACTCAGGCGGAACTGCTCGTTGCATACAGCGTCTCGACCCACGAAACTCAACACACATGTTGTGTCCATGACTGACACGAGGCTCGTAAAGTTTTACGAGTCCTCTGTCGTGTCGGACACGTATTTACATGTGCACATGTACTGCACTGTGCGGTTCAGTGCACAGGGTGTTTGGTTCTATTTATTTGATTTTAAATAGTTTAAATAATATTTTAAATTGTTAAATAGATTCTAAATATCATGTGTAACCTCTGTTATAATTGTTACATGATTAACTTAGGTTTTTTGGATGAGGAATATGGATTCAAACATAGGTTTTGTTATTTCTGATACTCTTTGACACAGTGAGTTTCCAGTTTCAAAACCCATCTATTTTCTTGTCATTATGTTGTTTTTTTCACTAATGATGATTTCCCATATTTTATAATACATGTTGGCTTAGCTTTTGCATTCAATTAAAGGCTTTTGGTTGTGAGATTTATGTTTGGACTTTTGAGTTCATTTTCGAATCTGTATAGAACCTGAGAATGTATATAATTATGAACTGATTTGATTACTGAGATTAAGTTCAGAACCTGGGAATGGTTCTTAATTGTCTTAAATTAAATTCCTTTCCTTGTGTTAACTGTACATAGTTTCCCTTTCATTTTTGATAACCTGAGAATGTAATTACTGTGTACTGATTGGGGTTAGTTGAACCTGAGATTCACTATGTATTAACTGAGTTAGAATTCTTCTAAAAACATGAGATTAAGTTCCAATGCTGAGAATTCAATGTGTTCACTGTTGCTTCCTTTAAGACTGAAATAAAAACCTTAAACCTGGAATGTCACTGTACATTGATTTCCTTTCTTTTCATTTGTCAGAAAACTGAGTTATAGATGTTGGTTTATATTATTTAGACTGTACATTGATTTCCCTTTTGTATTTGATTACTGAGTTCTGTATTTTAAGATAGTATGAGAATTCTGTAAACCTGAGAATGGTTTTAAAAACCATATTGTTTACTTTGGAAACTGATTTCATTTTCCTTCTTAACTGTCAGAATTTTGAGGATTAAATGAACCTGAGTTTTGAATGATTCTTTTCTTAAAAACCTCAAAATGTGCAATCCTGATTGATAGACTGTTTTAACCTGAGTTTGGTTTGTGTTTCCAATTTTTTTGGAAACCTAAAATTTGAATATCTGAGATTCTTTTGTTTAAAAACCTGAGAATGTCACTGTTCAATTGTTTCCCTTTTCAATAGGCTATAAAACCTGAGTTTACCTTACTTTGAATTCAATTATTGTTTACTGCAAACTGATTTTCCTTCCCTTTCTATACACTGTCCCCTATACACACACATCCACATTTGCTCATTAAATGGCTCACTATTTTTCAGGATTTGTTTTCTCTGTTATTCCATTTGCACATTGAACATGACACACACAAGTACTCATGTGTTTTCCCCCTCACTCCCTATGTATGTATATAATATATAAGCATTGTTATATATATATATATATATATATATATATATATATATATATATATATATATATATATACAAGTTTTCCTATATATGTGTATCTGTGTTTTAATATATATATTATATATATGGTGTATGTGATATGATATATGGGATATGACATGTCATGATATATGGGATGTTGTGTTATGATATGGCATAGAGCATGGGATACCAAATGACATAATGTATTGTATATATTATATTATGTGATTGGTATGTTTAAGCATGGTATGCCTAGTGGAACCTAGAGTAAACTTGCTAGACCTAGATTAGACTAGCTTGACCTAGATTAGACTTGGTTGACCTAGTTTGACTTCTAGGGTTGACCAGAGTTGACCAAGAGTTGACTTTGGTCTAGATTGACCTAGTTTCATGTAGAATGCATTAATTTGCATCGTATTATCATTGTAGACTCATAGTGACTTGTACTGTTCTATAGGAGACAGACACCACTCCTCGGATAGTCTATATACTCTCAGATTCACCGGTTACAGGCGAGTACATTCTCTGATCATTTCATATCCTGTATTAGGAGTATATTTCCTGTTTTAGATTACTTTACAAGATGCTGACAGGTTGGAAACACAGATTAGTACTATATGGATCTTGTTCTGCGATGTTATCTCCTTAGCAGATACATCGGGTATTTCGTGTTCGTGTACTTTATCGTGAACATCGTGTACTCCTTGTATTCGTGACATTCGTGTACAAATCGTGTGAAATCGTGTATATTCATGTATTCACATGATCTCGTGTGCGACTATACTTCGTGTGCAATAACATAACTTAGCCAGATCCTTGTGTATTGATTGGGGCGGAGGAGTAGAAGTGGTTATGTATTCAATCTAGTAGATTACTCATGTACAACCTCTGTAGATTACTTGTGTATAACATCGTGCCGTTTATATAACCATCTTGTGCTCTGAATCACTAGACACTATCATTTCTCTATTATACTGTAGCTATTTATTTACAGTCTTTCCTGTTTACCATATTATTCTTCAGTTTCTTGTATCTTACTCTCTAGCATGATTATATATCCTGACCTGCTATGATTTGTTGAGATGTACCGTGCTCGCTCCTGTCCTGACTGGACCTGTTGAAATATTACAGAGAACGAGGCTGAGGCGTTCTGTCCTACCTACTACGGTGCTACACTAGACGAGTCCTGGACTTGGACCTGCAGCAGGATCCACTAGCAGTAGATGACACTCCCTTAGACTAGGACTGTCTTTACTATTCTGGATTACTGTATTAGATTTTGAGCTATTCTGAGATATGTATTATTTAGACACTAAGAATTCTGGTTGTATCTCTGTGATGTTTCTTTCCTGGATATTATCATCTTTTATCTTTCATTATCATTCCATCTTACCTGTTCTATCTTAGCTGTGGTTGAGTTATATTTCTGTTATGTCACCCCCATTCGGGGAGTATAACTGTTATTACCTTCAATTGTTAGATGTTGTGACCTAGGACAGCGTTCTACCGCCGACACTGCGGCGTAGGCTGGACGTACCCACGTCTCACGCCCTTACTCTAGGGTGCGGGTCGTGACACATTTTTAGTGGTGGCCCATGCAGGTCAAGGTTGGTAATGTAGTGGTATTCGAACTAGAATATCGCTGCAGCCTGCAGTAGGAATTAGTATATTTTTGAAGGTACTCAATCACACTAGGAAAATTCCTTATCAGATTACGTATATCTATTTTACTGCTTATTGTCTTCCTTAGAAATTTAAATTGTCCTCCTTTGATTTTTTTGACTCATTCTCAGTAATTGCTTCTTATTTGATCTGTGTCTCCAGGATGGTTGAGACGCGATCGTATCGTCCCGTGACGGGAGAGGCTGGTGATGGGTCTGCCACCTATCGTGTCCAGCAGCCAGCTCCCAGTGCCACAGGGCCAGTGCAGCCCTCAGGAGTCGGTGTTTCTGCCACTTTTGGAGGAGCACCTCCAGCAGTCAGGAGGCCAGTTGTGATTCCTGAGATCCTTCTACCGCAGCAGCCTTTGCCTGCGGGGATCGTAGATGCTGTATATCTCTTCTCCTTCGTGGAGAGGATTCTTGAGTCCCACCAGCAGCAGCAGACGAGGCAGACTGCAACTTTTAGGCAGGGGATCGACGAGGCACACCAGCTGGAACGCACTACAGTCGAGATGATCACAGCTCAGGGGACCCAGCAACAGCCCCGTCGGTAGGAGAAGGACATTCAGGACTTCCAGAAGATGCATCCTCGGGAGTTCTTCGGAACAAAGGGCATCCATGTTGCAGACGACTGGATAGAGCATATTGAGGAGATCTTCCGACTAGCAGAGATACCAGCTCGACTACAGATCGAGGCGGCGGGCAGCCAGATGTAGGATTTGGCCCGTGCGTGGTATCAGGCAGATCCCAGGGTGGGAGTTGAGGGCCAGACTTGGGCCCAGTTCAAGGAGCTGTTTAAGGAGCAGTTCTTTCCTGATGTTGCCTTGGGAGGTATCGAGGCACAGTTCGAGGCTCTGGTTCAGGGGAACCAGATGGTAGCTGAGTATGCCGGGGAGTTCTACAGATTGGCCCGGTTTATAGATGATTTGACTGAGAAGACGAAGGCGAGGAAGTTTCGCCGAGGTCTGATTAGAGAGATTCGGTCGCTGACTAAGAGCGACCGAAACGCCACTTTTACTGAGATATTTTCTGGGGCCATGGCGGCGGAGGACGACCTAGGGCTGAAGCTGAAGAGGGGTCGTGACTTCCAGGGTGGCAGTAGCAGTCAGGGGTAGGCCAAGAGGCCTCACTTCCAGCAGCAGCAGCAGAGGCCAGCTCAGCAGCAGTATCAGCATCAGGGTCATGCACCTTTTCAGCAGGTGCAGCACCAGCAGCAGAGAGGGCAGCAGGCACCCAGGCAGCAGGCTGTTAGTTGTACTTTCTGTAAGAAGCCTAGGCACAAGTGGGACGAGTGCAGGAAGAGACTCGGCACATTCTTGATATATGGATCAGCAGACCATCAGATGTGAGAGTGTCCAGTTACGTCGATGCGCCCAGTACCAGGAGGAGCTGGGGCAGCCAAGGCTCCAGCAGGCCAGCAAAGGGGACCAGTCCTGCAGACCCAGCAGCAGAGGTTCCAGCAGCACCAGCATCAGGCATGAGGTGGACAGCAGGGGCGAGCTTTTGCCATGGCAGCTGAGGATGCCGAGGCCATCGGAGAGCTGATAGCAGGTTCGGTTCTTCTAGATTCCCTTCCAGCATTTGCACTCTTTGATTTCGGGGCTTCCCACAGCTTTGTGTCAGTATCGTATGCTATTAGACACAGTCTGAATTCTGAACCATTGCCTAGGACCTGCAAGATCACGACTGGGTGTGGGGTCATCCTCGTAAGTGATGTTTGCAGAGGGCGGAGTGTCATATTAGGAGGCCGAGAGTTGGGAGTGAGTTTACTCGTCATGCCATTACCGAACTACGATATTGTATTAGGTATGGACTGGCTGAGTAGACACCACGCCCGCATTGATTGTCGTAGGGGTAGAGTTTTGTTCGGGGCGCCAGAAGAGCCAGAGTTTGAGTACACCCGACGATAGGCAGAGCAGGACGGCGGAGTCTTTTGTGGAGCTTCAGTTGAGGAGCAGGTGGCTCCGCATCCCTTGATCGTAGAGTTTATGGACGTGTTTCCAAAGGAGTTGCCAGGGCTTCCACCAGACAGAGATGTAAAGTTCTCGATAGACTTGGTTTTCGGCGCGGAACCGATCTCCCAGCATGTCTATCGAGTGAACAACAACGAGTTAGTAGAGCTGAAGAAGCAGGTGGATGAGCTGCAGGACAAGGGCTTCATTCGCTCGAGTTCTTCACCTTGGGGTGCACCGGTACTCTTCGTACCCAAGAAGGATGGGTCGGTACGGATGTGTATCGACTATAGGGCACTTAACAACCTGACAATGAAGAACATATACCCACTGCCGCGGATCGATGATCTGTTTGATCAGTTGAGCGGAGCTCGGGTGTTCTCCAAGATTGATTTGAGGTCGGGTTATCATCAGGTGAAGGTGAAGAGGGAGGATATCCCCAAGACCGCTTTCAGGATGCGGTACGGGCAGTTTGAGTTTTTGGTTATACCGTTTGGGCTAACCAATGCACCAGCAGTATTTATGAATCTAATGAACAAGGTGTTCCACCAGTACTTGAACAAGTTCGTGGTGGTGTTCATTGATGATATCTTGATATATTCCAAGACAGAGGAGGAGCACGAGGAGCATCTGCGAATAGTGCTAGAGACTCTCAGGCGGGAGCAGCTTTATGGGAAACTCTCCAAGTGTGAGTTTTTCTTGGACCGGGTGGACTTCTTGGGGCATGTGGTGACTGGAGATGGTATCTCAGTTGAACCCAAGAAGATTGTAGCAGTTGAGGCTTGGACAACGCTGACTTCAGTGGCAGAGATCAGGAGTTTCCTGGGGCTGGCAGGATACTATAGAAGATTTGTGCAGGATTTCTCCCGGGTTACAGAGCCGTTGACACGGTTGACCCGGAAGGATACTGAGTATGTTTGGTCAGAGGAGTGTCAGGAAGCTTTTGATGAGTTGAAGAAGCGGCTTACGACAGCTCCGATTCTGACATTGCCTTCAGGATCAGGTGGATTCACTATTTATAGTGATACTTCAGGGAAGGGGCTGGGTTGTGTCTTACAGCAGCATGGGAAGGTGATTGCCTATGCTTCCAGGCAATTGCGTCCCCATGAGAAGAACTACCCTACCCATGACCTGGAGCTGGCGGCAGTAATTTTTGCTTTAAAGTTATGGAAGCATTATCTGTATGACGAGAGGGTGAAGATTTTCACAGATCACAAGAGCTTAAAGTATGTGTTTACACAGAAGGAGCTCAACATGAGGCAGCGCAGGTGGCTTGAGTTGATGAAGGACTTTGACATCGTACTTCAGTATCACCCGAGGAAAGCCAACGTGGTTGTCGATGCCTTGAGGAGGTATCCGACAGCCATGTGTTTGACTATGGATCGGCACCTGCTTGCAGACTTGGAGAGCCTTGGGATAGAGGTGATTGTGCCCAGAGTACAGATGCAGTTATGGGGCCTTCAGATACAGTCGGACTTGATGGACAGGATCAAGGAGACACAGTTCGATAATGTGGCCCTACAGTGTATCCGAGAGCAGATCAGTACAGGAGTGCAGGATGTTGAGTTCTCACTTGCAGAGGATGGTACCCTGAGGCACGGTTCCCGGTTATGTGTGCCCAGCGGGGATCTCAGAGAGCAGATTATGTAGGAGGCTCACAGATCGCAGTACTCTATATATTCTGGTGCCAACAAGATGTACAGGGATCTGCGAGAGCATGTCAGGTGGTACGGAATGAAGAGGAAGGTGTCCCACTTTGTAGCGAGATGCTTGATCTGTCAGTAGGTCAAGGCAGAGAGGAAGAGGCCCGGAGGATTGTTGCATCCGTTGCCCATTCCAGAGTGGAAGTGGGAACATATTACCATGGATTTTGTATCGGGGTTGCCGCGTACGCCAGGAGGAAAAGACGCGATTTGGGTCATCGTTGACAGGTTGACCAAATCGCCCACTTCTTGCCATTCAAGGTGGGTACGTCTACAGAGAGGCTCGCGGAGTTGTATATGAGACAGATAGTCAGGATACATGGAGTTCCCGTCAGCATAGTCTCAGATCGGGATAGTCGCTTTACTTTCCATTTCTGGAGGAGTCTACAGACTAGCTTGGACACTCAGCTCAAGTTTAGTACCGCATACCACCCCCAGACGGACGGACAGTCAGAGAGGACTATTCAGACCCTTGAGGATATGCTGCGGACGTGCGTCCTAGATTTTAGAGGTTCCTGGGAGGATCACCTGCATTTGGTGGAGTTTGCTTACAACAACAGTTATCAGGCCAGCATTGAGATGTTACCGTTTGAGGCTCTGTACGTGCGTAGGTGTCGTACACCCTTATCTTGGGATGATGTTGGAGAGCGAGCTTTACTAGGACCAGAGATGGTTGTTGACGCAGCCGAGAAGGTGAAGCTCATCAGGGACAGACTTCGCGTGGCACAGGACAGACATCGGCACTAGGCCGATAGCCACCGGAGGCTGCTGGAGTTTGAGGTACAGATTTAGAGATAGAATTAGAAGTAGGTTGTATTTTGTTTTGTTTTGATTGATTGATCGTGTTTGATTTTTAGTAATTTGAGACCTTGCTTGTGATTAGGTTGGAGACATAGTTTTTCTGCGGATATCTCCGACTCGTGGTATGATACGTTTTGGTGGAGGTAGGAAGCTTAGCCCGCGCTTCATCGGCCCTTTCGTTATCAGTACGAGAGTCGGTGACGTGGCATACAGGCTAGACTTGCCACCTGCACTAGTGGGCATCCACAACGTATTTCACGTATCACAGTTGAGATGGTACGTGGCTGACCCTAGCCATGTGCTCGATCACTCGGAGATAGAGGTTGGACCTACTCTCAGTTATCCAGAGCAGCTTGTGGAGGTTTTGGATCGCCGGGAGAAGGTATTGAGGAACCAGGTGATACCCTTGGTACGCGTCGCATGAAGGCATCATTCCCCAAGAGAGTCTACCTGGGAGCGGGAGGATGAGATGCGCGAGCGGTACCCCTATCTTTTTGGACCTTGAGGTATACTTTTCTATCCTTCTTAGCAGTTAGTTTCGCCTTTAAATTTCGAGGACGAAATTATTTAAGGGGGTAGATTTGTCACTACCACTTTTCTAGCTTGAGGGCATTTTGGTCATTTTCAAAATTTTGGAATTTAATTTTGAATTATTATTATTATTTATAATTATGGTGATTTTTAAGTAATTTTTAGTATAATTGTTTGGTGCTAGTTTTAGACATTGACTTATGTTGACCTTGGAGACTAATCTAGTGGCTAACCTAGGTCATGACCTTGTGATTAGGATATGAAAACCTAGGTTGACTTAAGTTAGTGAGGTTTAGCTCATTGGGATTAGTTTGGTGAAATTATATATGAGCTAGATTGGTTATGGAATGGCTTGTGAAATCACAAGTCATTTTATGACTAATAGGCTTAATGGCCATAGGCCCACACCCATTGAACCAAGCCCTAACCCTAGAAATTCTGGCCGGCCCACTATGGTCATCCCCCCTATTTATATCCTCTTGAAATTAGGGTTGCCTCTTTAGGAAACATTGCCATTTGGAAGAGGTGAGTCCCCATCCTTGTAAATTCTTAGAAAATCCATTTATACTCCAAATTCCTTCAAACAAATTGCAATAGGACCTAATATTGGTATGCTTGCTGTTATTTATGAGTATTTGCAGGAAGAACACAATTTGGAGAACTTTTGGTGGCTTGAGGAATCATTTTATTGGGTTTTTGAGAGCCTTGTTCATCAATAGGTAAAACCTATTCCAATCCATAAAATTTCGATTTGTTTGCACCAACCTAACAGTAGGATAGGCTAACCCTAGAATTTGGACCCATTTCGTGTCCGTATCGGACACGTACCAGTGTGGTTAGGATGGTGTTCGACAAAATGCCTCAAAGGGCATTTCGTTCGATTTTTGTGATTGTGTTTGAATAGAAAAATCCATTTTAGTCTCGCTTATACATTTCTTGGACACTGAGCACGTTTTTGTGTCAGGTCAGGTCGACACGAGCGCGTGGACACGCGGTCGTGCACACGCGCGCGCGGGCAGGAGCATCCCCTGCTACTCGGGCGGAACTGCTCGTTGCATACAGTGTCTCGACCCACGAAACTCAACACACACGTTGTGTCCATGACTGACACGAGGCTCGTAAAGTTTCACGAGTCCTCGTGTCGTGTCGGACACGTATTTACATGTGCACATGCACTGTACTGTGCGGTTCAGTGCACAGGGTATTTGGTTCTGATTATTCAATTTTAAATAGTTTAAATTATGTTTTAAATTTTTAAATGGATTCTAAATATCATGTGTAACCTCTGTTATAATTGTTACATGATTAACTTAGGTTTTTGGGATGAGGAATATGGATTCAAACATAGGTTTTGTTATTTCTGATACTCTTTGACACAATGAGTTTCCAGTTTCAAAACCCATCTATTTTCCTGTCATTATGTTATTTTTTTCACTAATGATGATTTTCCACATTTCATAATACATGTTGGCTTAGCTTTTGCATTCAATTAAAGGCTTTTGGTTGTGAGATTTATGTTTGGACTTTTGAGTTCATTTTCGAATCTGTATAGAACCTGAGAATGTATATAATTATGAACTGATTTGATTACTGAGATTAAGTTCAGAACCTGGGAATGGTTCTTAATTGTCTTAAATTAAATTCCTTTCCTTGTGTTAACTGTACATAGTTGCCCTTTCATTTTTGATAACCTGAGAATGTAATTACTGTGTACTGATTGGGGTTAGTTGAACATGAGATTCACTATGTATTAACTGAGTTAGAATTCTTCTAAAAACCTGAGATTAAGTTCCAATGCTGAGAATTCAATGTGTTCACTATTGCTTCCTTTAAGACTGAAATGAAAACCTTAAACCTGGAATGTCACTGTACATTGATTTCCTTTCTTTTCATTTGTCAGAAAACTGAGTTATAGATGTTGGTTTATATTGTTTAGACTGTATATTGATTTCCCTTTTGTATTTGATTACTGAGTTCTATATTTTAAGATAGTATGAGAATTCTGTAAACCTGAGAATGGTTTTAAAAACCATATTGTTTACTTTGGAAGCTGATTTCATTTCCCTTCTTAACTGTCAGAATTCTAAGGATTAAATGAACCTGAGTTTTGAATGATTCTTTTCTTAAAAACCTGAGAATGTGTAATCCTGATTGATAGACTGTTTTAACCTGAGTTTGGTTTGTGTTTCCAATTTTTTTGGAAACCTAAAATTTGAATATCTGAGATTCTTTTGTTTAAAAACCTGAGAATGTCACTGTTCAATTGTTTCCCTTTTCAATAGGCTATAAAACCTGAGTTTACCTTACTTTGAATTCAATGATTGTTTACTGTAAACTGATTTTCCTTTCCTTCCTATACACTATCCCCTATACACACACATCCACATTTGCTCATTAAATGGCTCACTATTTATCAGGATTTGTTTTCTCTGTTATTCCAGTTGCACATTGAACATGACACACACAAGTACTCATGTGTTTTCCCTCTCACTCCCTATGTATGTATATAATATATAAACATTGTTATATATATATATACAAGTTTTCCTATATATGTGTATCTGTGTTTTAATATATATTATATATATGGTGTATGTGATATGATATATGGGATATGACATGTCATGATATATGGGATGTTGTGTTATGATATGGCATAGAGCATAGGATACCAAATGACATAATGTATTGTATATATTATATTATGTGATTGGTATGTTTAGGCATGGTATGTCTAGTGGAACCTAGAGTAAACTTGCTAGACCTAGATTAGACTAGCTTGACCTAGATTAGACTTGGTTGACCTAGTTTGACTTCTAGGGTTGACCAGAGTTGACCAAGAGTTGACTTTGGTCTAGATTGACCTAGTTTCATGTAGAATGCATTAATTTGCATCGTATTATCATTGTAGACTCATAGTGACTTGTACTGTTCTATAGGAGACAGACACCACTCCTCGGACAGTCTATATACTCTCAGATTCACCGGTTACAGGCGAGTACATTCTCTAATCATTTCATATCCTGCATTAGGAGTATATTTCCTGCTTTAGATTACTTTACATAATGCTGACACGTTAGAAACACAGATTAGTACTATATGGATCTTGTTCTGCGATGTTATCCCTTTAGCGGATACATCGGGTATTTCGTGTTCGTGTACTTTATCGTGAACATCGTGTACTCCTTGTATTCGTGACATTCGTATACAAATCGTGTGAAATCGTGTATATTCATGTATTCACATGATCTCGTGTGCGACTATACTTCGTGTGCAATAACATAACTTAGCCAGATCCTTGTGTATTGATTGGGGCGGGGGAGTAGAAGTGGTTATGTATTCAATCTAGTAGATTACTCGTGTACAACCTCTGTAGATTACTCGTGTATAACATCGTGCCGTTTACATAACCATCTTGTTCTCTGAATCACTAGACACTATCATTTCTCTATTATACTGTAGCTATTTATTTACAGTCTTTCCTATTTACCATATTATTCTTCAGTTTCATGTATCTTACTCTCTAGCATGATTATATATCCTGACCTGCTATGATTTGTTGAGATGTACTGTGCTCGCTCCTGTCCTGACTGGACCTGTTGAAATATTACAGAGGACGAGGCTGAGGCGTTCTGCCCTACCTACTACGGTGCTACACTAGACGAGTGCCTGGACTTGGACCAGCAGCAGGATCCACTAGCAGTAGATAACACTCCCTTAGACTAGGACTGTCTTTACTATTCTGGATTACTGTATTAAATTTTGAGCTATTCTGAGATATGTATTATTTAGACACTTAGAATTCTGGTTATATCTCTGTGATGTTTCTTTCCTGGATATTATCATCTTTTACCTTTCATTATCATTCCATCTGACCTGTTCTATCTTAGCTGTGGTTGAGTTATATTTCTGTTATGTCACCCCCATTCGGGGAGTATAACTGTTATTACCTTCAATTGTTAGATGTTGTGACCTAGGACAGCGTTCTACCGCCGACACTGCGGCGTAGGCTGGACGTACCGACGTCTCGCACCCTTACTCTAGGGTGCGGGTCATGACATTCGTCGACACCCTCACGTCGAAACATCTGTACACGCCTTTCGATGCCTACGGGTTTCGACCACATCGTCCGGTTTGACGGAACGCACGCTGTATCGTGAAAATTTCCCAAAATTCGGGTTTTCGGAACGCTATTTTTTCGGATTTTGGAAATTAGTTTATGAGACGTACTGTCCATGAAAACAGAAACCGAAAGATGGTTCACATAGCCCTATAGGTTGTCTATAAGTCCCTTCAAACGAATTTTTTTAATCTTTCGAAGGATCGGCGAGAAATTGCCTCCAAAAATAGCGATCTGGGTTCCAAATTCTGTCTGTTTCCGTGTGGTTTTTCGACAACTTTGCGTCGAATTTTTGAACAACAGGGTTTGGTATTGGAAAATCTATTTAATGGGACTCCTTGACGGTCATATCGGCTATCCATAGAAATTTACGGATCTCGATTTGATCGAGCGTGCACAAAGATACGAGATGGGGAAGATGGGTACATAAAATGGGTTCTCTGCGGCCTGTACATAGTTTGTGAGTGCGCGGCGGCTTCGGGCGGCAGTGGGCGGCGCTCCGGCGTGCCCCAGTGGTCGTCGGCGTCGGGGAAAAGTCACGGTTGGGGTTGGCGGTGATTTTTTTGAGAATAACTCTCTCTCACTAATTCACGTTTTTGGTTGTTCGGTTTTGAACGAAAAAAATGGGAAGAGGAAGAATGTTTGCTGATGGGTGCTCGGTTGGACTGGTAGGATGCTGGCTTAGTATGGGCTTTATCAGTTGGAAGTTGGTTTCAGGTTTAGTTGGGTTGGGTTACATACAAATATATATACATGTATACATATGTGTATATACACTATATATATATATATATATATATATATATATATATATATATAAAATATATATATATATATATTTTTTTTTTAACCCCGAACTTTATTAGAGAATAGGCGCAAAATGCCGAAGCCTATATAAGTAAGCGCAAAAATCAAGTGAAGGATAGAAAACGAAAAGCGCGACTCGAAAACAGGGGCAGGGCGGCCTAAGACAGAGCCTACCAGAACGAGTTGGAGGTGTGAGAGTAGCGCTTCCTGACTTTGAAGCATTGTCTGATGACCTCTCTGAATAACTGAGACGGGAGAAATGGCCGGCCTTCGTATCTGAATTTGTTCTTGTTTTTCCAAAGAACCCAAATACCAGCGGCTACTACGATCTGATGTCCATGGGATCGGCTCCAGTAGGCCAGGAGATCGTAGAATCCCCCGGTCGGCTGAACCATGCTCAGTCTATTGTGAATCTTAGACCAGAGGTCGGTGGCCAGCTCCCCCGATAGAAAAATGTGCTCTGCAGATTCTGTTGTGTGCTCCTTGCAGCAGTGGCATCTCGAAGCGAGGCTGAATCCCATGGATCTGATGGTGTCGTCCGTCGGGATCTTCTGACGAAGAGCACTCTAGATGAGAATAGACCATTTGATGGGAATGCATGCCTGCCAAAACTTGGCATAAACGATATTAGACGGCCCGTTACCTCTGACCACCAGTCTGGCGGAAGCCAAAGTGAAAGACCCGCTCGGGTTGGGTGACCATCTCCAATCCGGAGGTTAGCAGCAAGAAGACTATTTTCTGCTGGCTATCCAAGCCAATCTCTGACCTTCCTCCAATCCCATCCGGAGCTGCCCTCCCATAGATCCCTAATAGCGCACCCCGGGGGGTGAGACTGTTGGGGTGTATGGTGTCATCACCTAACCACCGCTCCAGGCAAGCCGAGGAGCGGCCGTCACCCAACTGAAGCCGGATAAGTGGTTCAGCGGTGCTGCGGTCCCGAAGCATGCGGTGCCACGATATCGAGAATCTGTTATTGGAGAACGCCTCAGACAGACGGGAGAATCTAGAGTACCTGGCTCTCATGAATTTTGTCCATAAGGAGGTCTCGGTGTGCAACTTCTACTATTACTTAATAGAGCAGACGTCCACGATGTGGACTAGCCTGCTGAAGCCCAGTCCTCCTTCTTTACTAGGTTTTGCCATCGTCTCCCAACCGGCCTAGTGATGTTTGTCCTTACCATCGCAATGTCCCCTGAAGAACTTGGCAAAGAGGGATTTAAGAGCGTGGAGCACCTTTTGAGGCAGGGCACAGACGAGAAGGGTGTACATCGGGATTGATGATATGACGTGTTTGATGAGGATCTTTTTGCCCCCTGGGGATAAGGTGGCATTGTGCCATCCGGCAATCAGTTTACGGATCCTGTCGATGAGGTGCTCGTAAATACCTGAGTTAGCCCTACCATACACAAGCGGGCACCCAAGATATTAGAAAGGAGGGTATGCCGTGCTGAAGGATGTCATATTGGCGAGCAAAGTAGAGCGCGTTCTGTCAGCTTTATGATTGGTGTAGATGACGCTCTTGTTGTTGTTGACATGCTGACCGGAGCAGGTGGTGTATCTGGCGATCGTATGCATGACTGCCTCGATCGATCCGCTATCTCCAGAGGAGAAGATGAGGATGTCATCAGCGTAAGCCAGGTGAGTGATGAGAGGGCAGCCGGTGGTGGTATGGAAGTGTTTGAAGCCAGGCGTATTGGGCATACTATTGAGGCTTCTGCTGAGGGCCTCGGCCGCAATGATGAAGATGGTGGACGAGAGCGGGTCCCCCTGTCTAACCTCCGAGTGGAACGAAAGAATCCCGCCGCCTGGCCATTGATGACGGTGGAGAACCACGCGTTGTTGATCGATCTAAAAACGATGTCAATCCATGGTTCGGCGAAGCCAAAGGCTTTGAAAACCCAGATTATGAATTGCCAGTCCAGTCGGTCATATGCTTTCTCCATGTCGAGTTTGATGGCCACGTTCTCTCCCTCAACGGGAACTTCATACACGTGATCATCTCTTGGGCTAGAAGGATGTTGTCAGAAATACTGCGGCCTTTGACAAACCCGCTTTGTTGTTCGGAAATGATCTTGGGGAGGAGGTCGGACATCCGGTTGGCAACGATCTTGGATATGATCTTATTGGTGAAGGTGCAGAGGCTGATCGGGCAAAAGTCTTTGAAGGTTTTCGGATTATCTGTCTTGGGGATAAGAATGATGTTGGCGCTGGAAATAGAATTGGGGTATCTGGCCCCTTGGAGAAATGCTTTAGTGGCTTCAACTAGGTCAGTTTTAATGATGTCCCAGCAAGCTCTGAAGAAGACCCCGTTGAAACCGTCCGGACCCGGGGCGCTATGTTCGTTAATGGACCAGACTGCCGCTTTAACCTCCTCCTCCGAAGTTGTGGCCAACAGGGATGCATTATCGTGATCGCTAATGAGTGAAGGGATCACAGACAGAAGCGTCACGTCTTTAACGACTCGGTCTTTGGTGAAGAGGTTGGAGTAGTAGTTCATAGCCGCAGCCTGAATACCGGCTTGGTCGTCCACCAGATTACCATTTTCGTCGAGAATCCAGTGTAATTTTAATTTGTTTCTTCGTCCTTTGACGCAAGCATGGAAGAAACTAGTATTTCGGTCGCCGTCGGTCTCCCAAGTCGATCTGGCTTTTTGCCTTCATAAATCATTCTCCACTCTCAGTTTGGATTTAAAAAGGGCTCTGGCGAGGTTGAGAGATGTGCGGGCCTCCGGGGAGTTGTTAGTGGCAAAATCGGACTCCGTGCGGTTGACATCGTCCTCCACCTCCCTGATAGCCTGGAATATGTCACCATAGGCATCTTTGCTCCATGTTGAGAGGGCCTTGCGAGTAGCTGAAAGTTTATCCGCCATACGGACCATGGGGTCGAGACCAGAGACCGAATTCCATGCAAAGGCAACGATATTCTGGAATTGGGGGTGATGACGCCAGAAGTCGAGGAAGCAGAATGCTTTTTTGTTGCTTGTGTGGTTATTGCTGATCTGGACAAGAAGAGGGGAGTGATCCGATTCAGTGGAGTTCAGGTGAGAGAGGTTGGAGATCAGGCCCATGTCGGACCAACGTTCGTTAATCAACGCCCGATCTAATCGAGAGTACTGGCGCCGATGGCCCTCTTGCATGTTGTACCAGGTGAACGCGCTGTCATGAAAGGGGATAGGGGTAAGGTGCCCAAGAAAGGTAAAGTTGTTGAAATCATCCATCGCTGGTTGGGATGGAGGGCGGCCACCAGACTTCTCCTTTTTGTTGGACACCGTGTTGAAATCCCCGATGCTAAGCCACGGTAGTCCTAAAGAATGGACTAGCAGCAGGTCTGCCCAGAGCAATCTTCGCTTGGGGATGTCGCAGCTGCCATGAACTGCGGAGAGAATGGAACGGGACTTAAGGGCCGGGTGTTCAACCCAGCAAGTAAGGGCCTGGGATGAGTCTTGGATGATGCCAAATTTGAAGTCTTGCGCGAAAAATATCCAGATGTCATTGCAACCAACGATGGCTTGCGGGAATCCTAACTTGAGTTGAGTGGCTTTTATTTTTTTTGAGGGATTTTTGGTTCGATGATGATTAAGAGGTCAATGTGATAGGTCTTCTTGAGACTGAGGATTCTGTTCATCGTCGGCTTGTTTTCGATCCCCCTCACATTCCATGAGATGATGTTAAGCATCTGATGAGTGAATGGAAAGGGGGTGACTGTGCTTCATGGCGGACCTAGTCGTCCTTGCCGTCGTCTGCTTTGGCTTATTTTTGTTCTTCTTGGAAGAGGTTTTTTTGATGATGGTGCTGATGGGCCCGTTGCTTCCGGTATCTTTGTTATCTCGACTTGGATCGCTGCTAACGGTGGCATCAGCAGAATCGATGGCTAAGTCATAGTCTTGTTCTTCCAGGGCACGTAAGGGATTCTCGCGGTCCAGAAAGCCGGCTTCCTTGGCTTGCCAGAATCTGCCGGTTAAGGGATGGCTGAGCGAGTGCTGATCGACAAAGGGTGGCGAAGGAAGAGATCTAGGGGGCTCCGGGTCAGCCTCGGGGTTAGCGAGGGGGGAATTGGGTGCCTCGAGCTGTGCATGGCTGCTCGCAGACGAGTCCTGATCGGGATGGAGAGAGGATTCGACGTGTGGTTTGATGGAGTGAGATTCCCCGTGGGGGAGAGTTAAGATAGTGACGGGTGGGTTGGGGAGTTGGGGGATGAGGGATATGTCTGTGGGAGGGTGGTGTGTGGAGCCGCTGATTTTAGGACAATCTTGCTGGACGAAGGTGGTGGAGGGGATTTCACTGGAGGCATTATGTTCGTCGTCGGATGAAGTGCCTGAGAGGAGGTCAAAAGGATTGTGGAGGGAGAGGGTGGAAGGGGTGTAGGGGACGATAGCGGTGCTGGATATGTTGGCTTGAGGGTGGGGGCGTGTCTGGTCATCAATCTGAGGGAGGGGGTCGGGGTTGGATTTGCGGATGCCGGTGGCTGGGTCTCTTTGAGCTGTAGATGCACGAGGGGTGCGCATTCTTATCTTCTTTAGTTCAGGGTGGGCACGGAAGCAGTGCTGCATGAGGTGTCCGTTCATCTGGCAGTGTTTGCAGAAGATGATGTTGTTGTCGTAAACCAGCGTTTGACTATGAGTTTGATCTCCGAGCTCAATCTCTATGAATTTTGGGGGGTCGTTAGCGAGGTCTAACTCCACGCAGATCTTCGTATAATTGCACTTGGAAAGGTTGCGGGTTTCTTCCGCGATGGCTACCAGGGTCCCAAATGAGCTGACTATCCGTTTGAGGGTAGCTACGGGGAAGCAGACTAGGGGGAGGTTGGGTAGGGTGATCCATGTATAAATGATTGTGGAGTCAATTTTTGAGTTGAATTCGGGTGACCATTTGACTACTTTAGCGATCTGCGTGCCCAATCTAGTCGTGCCCTTGGCGCGGACAACAGCGTATTCCAGTTCGGAAGAGAGGTGTAAGAGCATGTGCTTAGGGTCGAGCGGAGCGACCCGGTAGGCTGCGGACATGCCCCACTTGGCAATAGCTTTCGTGACAGAGGGGATCTTCGGACAGCCGGATCCGAAATTGAGCACAAACGCCTTCGAGAAAGAGAAGGATAGGGAAGAGATCTCCGATGCTGCAAAAGGGACCCGAATGAGATCGCCGTCAGTGGGAGACGATAATTCTAAGTTTGGAAGCAAGATCTCTGCCGACGGAGATGGGAGTTGTCTCCCCCGATCCGGCCTTAAAGCCGCAGCGTAGGACGAACGGGGGTGGGGGGCAGACGCGCTGCCCGGGGTGGAGGAGCCGACTGGGACTCTGAGCTAGGGGGATTAGAGGGGAGGGGGCGGTGTGGGCAGGCGGGTGACGATTCCTGGAGCCAGGAGGGGGAGGGAGACTGTGGCAAGCTGGGGAGAGCGTTGGAAGGGGCGCCAGATATCGCCAACTCAGAGAGACTGTGCTGGCCAGGAGCCGGGCCGGCTCCAAGATGTGCCAATTCGGGTCCAGATAAGGATAGCCCAAAACCGGTTGGGGTGCCGTTGCGCGCCGTGAGGCAGGGAGCTGTGCCCCAGCGGGGGCCAAGAGGCAGGGGTGAGGATCCCCGAAAAGTGCCGAGAGGCAAGGAGGAGAAGCTCCAGGGATAGCCGAGAGGCAAAGAGGATAGGCTCTAGGAAGCGTATAGCAGATGGGAGTTGCGCCAGGCGGGCTCAAGCTGGTGGCTAGCGCAAGGGGGGCGCACGAGATGGAGCCCGAGGCCTGCTTATGGGTGGCGCCGATGGCCAGCTCACCCATAGTTGCGGGGTCACTTCCCGATTGCGCAGCGAGGCTGCTTTGCACCAAAGTGGGGAGCACGTGG
>JANAVB010040018.1:14773992-14786492 GCA_029216955.1 Iris pallida | reverse complement strand
AGCTCCTTCAACTCGCTTTGGTTCACTCTATAAACATGCTGTGAGATAGGCTCTGCGCATGGCACCAAGTTTATAGAGAACTCAATATCCCTGTCCGACGGTATCTCGGCAACTCGTCTGGAAAGACGTCCATAAACTCCACAATCAAGGGATGAGGTAGCACCTTGTCTTCCACCATAGCTCTATAAATAGCACTATCAGTCTGCCCCGCTGCTTCCCTAGAAAACTCAAATACTGGCTCCCCTGGAGGACTGAACACAACCCTACCTCCTCTACAATCTATGCTAGCAAAGAGCCTATTCAACCAATCCATCCCGAGTACAATATCGTAGCTCGGAAGTGTCATTACGAGCAAACACGCGCTTAATTCCCGGCCTCCCAATGAAACACTCCGCCCCTTGCAAACATCACCGACCAGGATAATACCTCCTCCGGTCATGATTTTGCAAGTCCTACCCAAAGGTTCAACAGGTATATGATGCTTGAGAGCAAAAGATACAGATATAAAGCTATAGGATGCACCACTATCGAATAAAGCTAAAGCTGGAATAAAATCAAGAAGAACAAAACCTGCTATGACATCGCCGACGGGCTCGGCCTCCTCAATAGCCAGAGCAAATGCTCTGCCCTGAACACCCCTCGGCTGCTGGTGCTGAGCAAATCACTGCTGCTGAGTCAGAAGTAGTGGACCCCTCGGCTATGCTGTAGGTGGTTTCGTTGGTGCTCCCGGAGATGCACCTGCTCCCTGGACTACCCTACGAGGGTTCGAAGGACACTCCTTCATCTGATGGCCTGTGGCACCACAATAGAGACACACCCCCAGTCTCTTTCTATAAACCTCCCAAATGTGTCCAGGCTTCTTGCAAAAGTGGCACTGAGGGACGTGCTGCACCTGCCTCTGCTGCTGCTGCGGCGCCTGCTGAAGAGGCGCCTTAGTCGGAGTCTGAAGCTGCTGTGGTGCCTGGAAAGTACGATGCTGGAGCTGGGGACGCTTAGCAGCCCCTGCGTTGCTAGTAGCCCTCGGTACTAGGGTAGAAGCAACCGCAACAACCTCGGGAACGGTCCTTGTAACTGGCGGAGGAGCGCCTCCTAATGCTGCTGCAGATACTCCGACTGCAGTAGATGCAACTGGATCCGATCCGCAGGATGTAGTAGACCTCTCAGTATCCGTGGCTCCCGACTGTTGAAATCTAGCCTTCACCATCCTGAAGACAGATCGAAAGAAGAAGTCAATATGGCACAAGATGGATTATCTCAAAGGAGGACAGTTCAAGTGCAAGAATCAATATTAGAAGGACAGTTGTATAGAGCAATGAATTAGAAGTTTTTCCTATTTGTGATTGAGTATCCTTAACCTATAGCCTATATCCTATGTATATACAACAGGCTCGTAACAGCACTCTAAGTCGAGCACCACTACGATATTGCACTAGTTGTGACTTCTGACCTGCATGGGCCACTATAAAATGTGTCACGACCCGCACCCAATATAAGGGCACGAATGCGTAACAGCGCCCAACCTCCGCCACAGAAACAACGTAGTACGCTATAAGTCTGCTATCTAACAATATATAATAACCTGTCATCTCCAAATGGAGGACATACTATGAATACATATAAGCTCAATCATAATCTAACAGGAAGAATAAATGGTACGAATAAAGATAAGGATATTGATAAAGATAAACTCAGAGTGCAAAGTATCTAACACAAATCCAGAGAGAGTCACAAAGTAGTTTAACAAGTCTGAAATAACATAACATGTCTAAAATAAAAGCTGGAGACAAAGTCCAGTCAAATCCTAGTCTGACTGAGTCACTGCTAGAGCCTCCTCAGCTGACACTAACCCCTGCTGGACTAGGTTCTCCTGGTCTACGCCTACTACGTCATGAGGACCGTAATAGGTAGGACACTCGTCCTCGCCATAATCTGTAAAATTTTGTCAACATATCCAGTCAGAATTGGAACGAGCACATTTCCAACAACATTTCCCTATAAATGACAAGTGCTATGTAACAGTAAATAGAGAGAATAAACACGAGAAAATAAATGTACATGAAAGTAACATGGCAAGGGTAAAGTAGTAAACTAGAGCAAGAACAATGATATCTGAACATGTCATATATAAGAGTCAAGAACTACTATCTACGTGAGTGAATATTAGCTTTGACATGTGGCCGGCTTGGGAACTGGCACAAGGTCTACTGGCCTAGTTAATCATACGTGAAGTATATGATTAACACTCACAATGATCTATACAATACACAAGGAGGGTATTGACCACACGTCTAGACTAATATTCCTCTACCCCCGATGGGGACTGAAACACAAGGTTCTTTCATGCATATGTCAAAGGCCACAGAAACAAACTTAAACTACATCGGATTTACGATGAAAATGGTGCCATGGTAGAAGACCAGGATGGTATTCAGGCTACAGCTAAGAACTTATACTCTAACCGTTTCACTAAAGAGCCTGTCGTTAAAGACGTCACGCTCCTGTCCGTTATCCCATCCCTCATCTGCGACACAAGAATAAGACCCTGTTGGCTACTCCTTTGGAGGAGGAGGTCAAGGTGGCTGTATGGTCCATTAATGAACACAGTGCTCCGTGGTCGGACAGCTTCAATGGGTCATTTTTAGAGCTTGTTGGGTCATCTTAAAATCTGACTTACTGGAGGCAACTTTAGCCTTTTTCCAAGGGGCAAATTATCCCAATTCCATTTCCTGCGCCAACATTATCCTTATCCCCAAGAAAGACAACCCAAAAACCTTCAAAGACTTCTGTCCTATCAGCCATTGCACCTTCACCAACAAGATTATATCGAAAATCGTTGCCAACCGGATGTCCAATCTCCTCTCCAAGATTATTTTCGAAGAACAAAGCGGGTTTGTTAAAGGCCGTAACATAACTGACAACATCCTCCTCGCCCAAGAGATGATCACATGTATGAAGTTCCCGTCCAGAGGGGGAAACATCGCTATCAAACTAGACATAGAGAAAGCTTACGACCGCCTTGACTAATAATTCATGATCTGGGTATTCAGGGCTTTCGGCTTCTCCGAATCTTGGATCGACATCATATTCAAATCTATCAGCAATACTTGGTTCTCCACCGTCATCAACGACCAGGCAGCCGGGTTCTTCCGATCTACTCGTGGGGTTAGACAAGGGGACCCCCTCTCCTCCACTATTTTCATCATCGCGGCAGAAGCTCTCAGCAGAAGCCTCAATAGCATGCCCAGCATGCCAAGTTTCCACCACTTCTATACCCCGTCTGGCTGCCCTCTGATCACCCACCTGGCATATGCGGATGACATCCTTATCTTCTCCTTTGGAGACAGCGGATCGATCGAGGTGGTCCTGAGAACGATATCGAGATACACTGCTTGCTCTGGCCAGCGTGTCAACAACAATAAGAGCGTCATCTATACTTATCACAAAGCTGACAGAACTCCCTCAGCCATGCTCTCCAACATTACCTCCTGGGGTACGGTATACCCTCCTTTCCTTTACTTGGGTTGCCCAATGGTGTACGAAAAGTCTAACTCAGGGATATGCGAAAACCTGGTAGACAAAATCCGTACGCTGATCATAGGATGGCACAACGCTACTTTATCTCCAGGGGACAAGATGATCCTTATCAAACACGTTCTCTCTTCCATCCCGTTGTACACCCTGGCCGTCAGCTCCCCTCCCAAGAAGGTCCTCCACAATCTTGAATCCCTTTTCGCTAAGTTCTTCTGGGGTTAAAGCGACGGCAAGAACAAACATCACTGAGCCGGTTGGGACACCATGGCCAAATCTAATGAAGAAGGAGGTCTGGGCTTCAGCAGACTTGCCCACATCGTCGACGCCTGCTCCATGAAGCTGTGGTGGAAGTTATGCACGAAAAGCTCATTATGGATGAGGTTCATGAGAGCTAGATACTCCAGATTCTCCCATATGTTGGAGGTAGTCACTAACAACAGATCTTCGGCATCTTGGTGCCGTATAATCTGGGGGCGCCACATCGCTGAACCTTTAATCCGCCTTCAGTTGGGCGACGATCGCTCATCTGCCTGCCTTCAACGGTGGTTAGGAGAAGACACCATTCGGCCCAATTGTAGAACACCTCAGGGGTACGAGATCAAGGACCTATGGAAGGACGGCTCTGGATAGAATTGGGGGAGAATTAGAGATTGGCTTGGCTAGCCGACGGCCGACGTTATTCTTGCTGCTAATCTTCGGGTCAATGACAAGGCCGACACGTGGAGTTGGTCCCCTAACCCGGGAAGGAATTTCACGCTGGCTTCGGCCAGACTTGTGGCCAGAGACAGAGGTGTGCCGAATAACACGTGCGCCAAGTTCTGGCAATCTTGTATACCCATCAAATGGTCTATCCTTATCTGGCGAGCACTACGACGGAAGCTTTCGACGGACGATCACATCAGATCTATCAGATTCAGCCTCGTATCCAGATGCCACTGTTGTGTGGAGCACACATCGGAATCGACGGAGCACGTGCTATTTTCTGGTGAGTTGGCAACCCAGATTTGGCTCAATCTACACAACAACCTGAATCTTTCCCCTCCGGCTGGAGGCTTCCACGATCTCCTGGCCAGCTGGAACGGCTCCCATGGTCACCAGATCGTCGTAGCCGCTGGCATCTGGGTTTTATGGAAGAACAGGATAAATTCAGATACGAAGGCCGCCAACTCCTTCCTCCATAATTGTACAGAGAGGTCATCAGACAAATTCTCAAAGCTAGGAGGCGCTGCTCCCACGCCCCTAACACTTTTTGGGTGGCCCTGGCTTAGGCCATTCTCCGGGTTCCCTGCACCTCCCCTATCGACTGCAGTCGAGGTCTGGTTTCATTTTGTGCGCGTTGAGCACGCTTACTTGTATAGGCTTCGGCATTCTGTGCCTATTTCTTCAATAAAGTTGTGGGTTATATATATATATATATATATATATATATATATATATAAACAACTCGTGGTTCTCCACGGTCATCAATGGTCAGCCGGATGGCTTCTTCAAATTCACTCGTGGAGTGAGGCAAGGAGATCCCTTATCTTCCACCATCTTCATTATTATGGCGGATGCTTTGAGCAGAAACCTTAATAAGATGGTCAGCACATCCAACTTCCAGCACTATCATACCACTAGCGGTTGCCCAGCACCTGGCATTCGCTGATGATATCCTTATCTTCTCACCCAGGGACGCCGGGTCGGTGGAAGTTGTTCACAACACACTTCAGAGATACGCCAGATGCTCGGGTCAGAAGGTCAACCCGAAAAAAAGTGTCATCTACATCTATCACAAAATCGGAAGAGAGCACGCAACTAGCCTATCCAACACATCCTCCTTCCCCATCAAGCACCCCCCTTTGCACTACCTTGGATGCCCCCTCGTGTACGGTAAACCTGATCAATCGAATAAAGAAGAAACTCGAAGGTTGGCATAACACCACCCTATCCCCCGGAGGCAAGATCATCCTTATCAATCACGTCCTTACATTTATTCCCATATATACCCTGGCCGCGTGTTCTCCACCCAAAAAAGTGGTCTCTTCGATCGAGAGCATCTTTAGCAACTTCTTCTGGGGGCACAGCGGCGACCACGACAAGCACCATTGGGCCAGTTGGGATACTATGGCTCGTCCTACATGGGAGGGAGGCCTGGGATTCACCAAACTCTTCCATATCGTTAACGCCTTTTCGATGAATCTTTAGTGAAAACTATGTACGAGTATAACTTATGGACCAGATTCATGAAAGCTAGATACTTCAAGCACATCCACCCGACGACGGCCATCTCGAACAGTAGATCCTCCGCGGCTTGGAGTCACATTCTGATCGGTCGGTCACTTACCGAGCCAGCCATTCGCCTTCAGGTGGAGAACGATGATTCCTTGCCATTTCTAGAATGTTGGGTTGGCGACACCTTGCTTTCCAACATCTCCGCTGCCCCTTGGAATAGTACTATCAAGGACTTGTGGGACCCCACAGATAACAACTGGAACTGGAACCTGGTCCAGGCCTGGGCAGGACCAGAAGCAGTCGACAGCATCCGACATAGCGAGTTGAAGATTGGTTCGGACACGGACAAGCTCCACTGGAAGCCCGCAGCCTCTGGGTCATTCTCGGTACGATCGGCCAAAAAGGTAATCCCAGGAACTGCCACGCCCTCTTCAGCAGTTGCAGCCTTCTGGCAGGCTTGCATCCCCAAGAAGTGGTACTTCCTTATATGTAGAGCCCTACACAACATCCTTCCCACAGATGACACTCTCAATACTATCAGATTCAGCCTTGCGTCAGCATGCACATGCTGCTCCGAGCGCCAATCGTAAACCGTGGATTACATACTCTGTCAGGGGGACCTTCTTGTCAAGGTTTGGAGAGTTCTTTCCTACCGCTACAGAATATCTATAGGGAGCAACAACTTTACCGATCTTATTGCGGGATGGGCATCTGCGTCCCACGACCACCAGATCATTACGGCGGCCGCGACATGGGTGATCTAGAAAAATTGTAACAAACCAAGATATGAAGGCCACCAGTACTTCGCAGAACAGCTGATTTGGGAGACCATCCGGCAATGCTGCAACCGGAGCTCTCTCTGTTCGCAGGGCCAGATAATATTCTGGCACTCCCTCCAATCCCCGGCTTAGCCGTTTTGGTTCCCACTTTTCCTTGTTTTTTGTGAGTATACGTGTATAGGCTTCGATATTTTGCGGCTTCTGGTATACTTATATAGGTTTCCGCTTTTTGGCCTTATTGAATAAAATGGATTCTTAAATATATATATATATATATATATATATATATAACCCATCTTCTCTCTCCTCCTTAAATCACTCCTATACTCTTTCTCTCTACTCACACAAACACACACACTCACACAAATATATATATATATATATATATATATATATATATTATATATATATATATATATATATATATATATATAACCTATCTTCCCTCTCCTCCTTAAATCACTCCTATACTCTCTCTCTCTACTCACACAAACACACATACCCACCCTCTCCCATCAGCCGACCACTCTCTCTCTCTATTTTCTCTCCCTTTCTCTCTTTCTTTCTAATAATATCTCTCTTTTTATATATCTCTCACTCTCTTTCTCTCTCTCCTTACACATACACACCACCCCTATCCCATCAGCACACAACTTCCCTCCCCCTCCATCACCATTAGCTGACACCAACCCCTCCTCTCACATCTTCTTCTTCATCACTCTTCTTCTTCTTCTTCTTCTTTCTTCTTCTTCTTCTTCTTCTTCTTCTTCTACATTACCTTCATCATCCTCACTCCCACCACCACAAGCACCACCAGCCACCACCACCACAAGCACCATCAGCAACCACCACTCCTCTCCTTCTCTACCAGCCAGCAGCAGCCGTAGCCGAAGCAGTGGGTAGCAACTGTAGCACGAGGCCGCAGCCACCACATGTCATCGTTACCGTCGTCGACCATCCACGATCGCATACAGGCTGGGCGCACCTCCCCTTAGCATCCACCGTCTTCTCCGATGCGCCACCTAGGCTAATCGTGCGTTTGGCACAAAATTTCGACGTGATGCGCGCAGATTTGAGTCAGAATTCGTGTTTCGTCGCAACGACTTTGCGCACATTTTTCGAAAAATTTGACCATTGGATCGTCGATCCATTTCTTTCCCTCCATCTCGGTATATACCTCTTTACTCCCCTGAATTTCAACTGTTAATTCCGTCGTTTGCTATGTGAAAATCGGCCACCAAGTTGACCATTTAAATTGTTTATATTTCAGACAGTTTTGTGGAGCCAACTTCATGGACTCGTATCTCTGCCATCGTAGCTCCATTTGGCGTGCCACCAGTTCCTATGTACAACTGATATAATCCTCTTTCTGTCTCTCAAGTTTTATTTCATTGTGATCTTGTTTGATTGGTTGAATTTGACGCCAAAGTTGGTCGTCCGAATTCATAATTTTCAACTTATAAAATCCTAATTTTAAACCCGGAACTCTGGATTCAATTTCTGACACCACCAGTAGACTTGTGGCATCGTTCTGGCACGATTTCATATAAAATTTGTTAGATTTGGAGGACGTCGACCCCGACACGGATTTCGGTGCAATACGGGCCCCACAGTTAGAGTCAACGGGTCTTTTTGAGATCGGCTCATCGGAATCCAATTCTGGATATACCGTTGAGTTCGTATCATCATTCTGGACTCGTTGACATATAATTTGCTGAGTTTTGTGGATATTGGCTCTGACACACATTTTCGTGCAAATCAGATTCCAATATCTGGGTCAACGGACCATTTTGAGATCGGGTCACCGGAATCCAATTCCGGATATACCGTTGAGTTCGTATCGTCATTCAGGATTTGTGGACATATATTTTGTTAGTTTTTAGGACTTCTATTTTGGCACATTTTTCAGTACAAAGTGGGTTCGACACAGACACCGTCTTGACTCGAAATTACCGTTTTACCCCTGTATCCAAATTGGACTTATGGGTAGGCTATTCTAGCTATTTTTAACCATTCTGGACACGTTGGTGATGGTTGTTTCATCATCCGACAACATCTGTAGACTTTTTCCCTATCTATCACCATTTGTTATAATCATTCTCTTTTTGGTTCGTATTTTGAGATCCGTGCATCAAAATTGAGATCCGTCAATTCTAGTAATTTTATATCACTAAAATTGACCAGTTGTCTATATGGATGATTATAGAGACTAGCTTTGACCTAGTTTAACCTAGAGTGGCCTAGGAGTTGACCAGTTGACCAAACTCAACTGTAAGTCAACCTTTGACCCAGTTTGACTGAGTATGATCTAGAATAGGCCTAGAAGTATAGAATTAATGTATTTATGTATATTGTTTACTCTAGAATACTAAGTAACCCTATAAATTCATGTTAGGTCTTTGTGACGTTGGTTCAGGCATAAACCCTCACTTATTGCTCAAAATAGCAGGCGAGTACATTCTCTGATAGTTTTTATTGTCTTAATATCTACTATATCCGATTTAGTTGTAGTATTTTACTTGATCACCGACACGATTGTACACGAACTAGTATACGTTGGATCCTGTCATGAGATGTCATTCCTGGGTTACCATGGTATATTGGTATATTATTCTATCTTGTTTTCTTGTACTTATATAGACGCCAATTCCTAAGGGGATTTGCTACCCTCTTAGAAATCTTGCATCATGATGTGACATGTCCGGATCCATTATACTACTCGGGGATGGAGAGTTATTAGAGGTTATGTGATCATACCCCACTGGCTACTACTTGCATTATAGCTTTACCCTCGCCTCACGTAGGGTAAAGCCTGACCTGATAGTACTTGCACCATAGCTTTCCATTTTGGCTGGCCTGATCTCCAGGTTTACCTGTGCTTGTTCTTGCACCATAGCCGGTCAAATGGAAGAGCCTGATCTTGACCCAAGCCGATCACATAATGCTCTAATATCTCAAGGCACTGTTTATGTTTATATTATACATCAGATATTACTATGCCATTATACATTCCAATATTTCATACCTTAACATGATATCCAGTTTTTACATATCCGGTTTATATTCTAGTTTTGATATTTCATCTTGTATTTTATTATAACTGTCTCTTATCGAATTTGTCAATTCACATAGAACTACTGTTAGTTTATGTACTCGTCTCCATCCTGACTGGATATATTGACAATTTTTTTAGGAGTTGTTATGCCCTCATTATTGGACTATAGGATGTTGCTAGCTGAGGCAGATTCCGTATTCTTTTACCGTGAGTTGTCTTCCAGGAGTGCTAGGCATGGTAGTTATTTAGTTTGCTATTGTTTTTCTTCCGTTTCATTCTTGTCTCATATGATTCTTTGTAGATTCTAGTTGTTCTAGTGATATTGTTATTATTTCTTGTCTTATCTTCCTTAGCTTTTATGGTGTGATATGAGTACCTTTATAGTTATGGATCTTTTAGATGTTATAGTTAGTATTGTGTACTTGACAGTGTTCTACCGTCGATACTGCGACGTAGACTGGGTGTGGCCCACATATTCGTACCCGTATATCCGGGTGTGGGTCGTAATACATTTTATGGTGGCCCATGCAGGTCAGTCTTTGCTACTAATGCAAAGTCGTGGTAGTACTTGAGCTTATCTGTACTACTGCGATCTTACGCTAGGATTAAGATTGAGTCATGGAATATTTTAGGATTTTGGTACTCGGTCACATATTAGGAACTCTTGATAGATTCCAGGGATGACCCCGGGAGTCTTATTTCAAAAGTTTTTCGAATCTATTCTATTTGCTTCCATTCGTCATAATTTTAAAAAATCTGTCCGTTATCGAACCCTATTCTTGCATTGGGATGTGTTCATGGACCCCAGAGGGAACTAGAATGTAGAAGTTGAACTTATATATCATCTAGGTTGAGAAGAGAATATGATTAGTCAATCTTATATGAAGTTTATGATTTGTTTTAGATTATATTCCAGGAATCTGACCTAAATAGTATCTTTGGGACATCCCTTAAGAACCTCCCTCTAAACCCTACATCGAAATCTGTTTTCGTTTGTTTCCATTTACTTATCCTTGATTCGTTAAAAATTTTGAATCTTGATGTTCGTTGTTGACTTTGATTTTGTGTCTAGATAAGTTTCTATGAATTGAGTTAAGATATATTCTGATAACATATTTGATGAGTACGATGAGAATGGTAAATGTCTACTTTATTTATAGAGTTTAGAATTTATCGCAGCAATACAAGCTAGCATGACGAGGACATGGAGCCTGATTTTGGGTATACTATCCTAGTTATGGAATTTAGATTTTCTTGCAGCCATACCGGTTGGCGTGGTAAGGAATCTAGATAACATGATTATAGGGTGTATACCTTAGTTATGGACTCTATCGTTTATTGCAGCTATGCTTACTGGCGTGGCAAAAATTTTGACAACATGTTTTTGGATAGACGTGTATGGTTATCAGAGCATATCTTAAATTGATTCACTTCTTTTGACCTATTTGAGCAAAAATAATTCCTACCATTATTTCTTGTTTTATCATTTCTTTTTCTTATTGTATGATGATTTCCTTATATTACTATTATTTTCTTCATCTTGATTACACCAATCAACTACCTCGTATCTACTTCTTTCATCTATACTTTGAAATCTTTTTGAGCTCTTGTATCCCTTTACCTTGGGAAAGACGAGGAAGTATCATAAATCATCTGGCTTGAAAGACGAATTTGTTATTAAGTGGTATCTTGGTAGGAATACGAGATGTTGGACCTTAGTATAGAATTTTTAGATGAAGGTATGACTAAGGTTGGGAATGAAACCAAGAGGTCGATATAATCAGTTTAGAAATAATTTACTAGAGAATTTCGAGGATGAATTACTTCGAAAGAACGTAGGAGGATTTCAAATGAGAAGGACCATAGGATGTACATTAATGGTTATAACATTTATATTTCGTGGATATAGTTTAGAAACTGACGAAGATATTCGAGATCGAAATATCTTTGAATTTAGATAATTTTAGGTTATTAACTCTCAAGATATTTCACATTAAGGTTATGATACAAAATTTGAAATTTAATAATGGGGAAGAGATTTTAATTATATGCGATGATGATACAAAATTGGACAAGACATGTAAGAGGATAGAGAACACAAAGACTTGGAGTAAAAAAATAAAGATTTTGTGGTAATATATATATATATATATATATATATATATATATATATATATATATATATATATAAAATTAGATGAATAATGTTTGAAAGTGTACGTTGAAGAAAATATGAAGGTTGATTTTATAATGGAGAATAAATTTTGTAAGGCCTAGTGGTATTAGATTTGAATAACACAAGGAGTGTGATTTGAATTTAAAGATGATTTAGGGGTTTCGGATCCAATTTAGGACAAGGTAGAAGAATTTGGATTTAAAGATGATTAAGTGGATAGTGTTGAGATCTATGTTTTGTAATTTAGGAATTATACCTATGGTAATCATGACAAGGTCCAATCTTCATGACATAAGTATAAATTTTGGTAGTAGTCATATAAGGGTTGATTTTTATATTTGGACTTGTGAGTTAAAGGTATGACTGACAAATGATGATCAGATAAACTTGATAGTATCAGAGAAAGATGATTAACTCGACTTTCCTATGAAACCTTGTCTTTTGATTTTCCTATCAAAAAGGGAAATTCGACTTATTCTATATTGTTGAATCGTCTTTTAAGTTTTTTGTATCGTTGAATCCTAATTCCCTTGATCACGACCAATCGACTTTGGTCATCTCTCTTATCATACAAATATCCTGGATTATACTCAATTGAATTAAATTCAACTGTGATTTGGATTTCCATCCTCAGATGCTCGTGCTCAGACTTAGATGACCTTGTTCTCTGTCTTGCCTAATTCTGATTTACTCATAAAATCGATCAACTTAGATCGTGTTAAGACAAAAATTTTATCATCATTGG
>JANAVB010040018.1:14746492-14768992 GCA_029216955.1 Iris pallida | reverse complement strand
GGGGATGGGGAGTTATTAGAGGTTATGTGATCATACCCCACTGGTTACTACTTGCATCATAGCTTTACCCTCGCCTCACGTAGGTTAAAGCTTGACCTGATACTACTTGCACCATAGCTTTCCATTTTGGCCGGCCTGATCTCCAGGTTTACCTGAGCTTGTTCTTGCACCATAGCCGGTCAAATGGAAGAGCCTGATCTTGACCCAAACTGACCACATAATGCTCTAATATCTCAAGGCACCGTTTATGTTTTATTATGCATTAGATATTACTATACTATTCTACATTCCAGTATTTCATACCCTGACATGATATCCAGTTTTTACATATCCTGTTTATATTCCAGTTTTGATATTTCATCTTGTATTTCATTATAACTGTCTCTTATAGAATTTGTCAATTCACATGGAACTGCTGTTAGTTTATGTACTCGTTCCCATCCTGACTGGATACGTTGACAATTTTTTAGGAGTTGTTATGCCCTCATTATTGGACTACAGGATGTTGCTAGCTGAGACAGATTTCGTATTCTTTCACCGTGAGTTGTCTTCCAGGAGTGCTAGGCATGGTAGTTATTTAGTTTGCTATTATTTTTCTTCCGTTTCATTCTTGTCTCATATGATCCTTTGTAGATTCTAGTTGTTCTAGGGATATTGATATTATTTCTTGTCTTATCTTCCTTAGCTTTTGTGATGTGATATGAGTACCTTTATAGTTATGGATCTTTTAGATGTTGTAGTTAGTATTGGATACTTGACAGCGCTCTACCGTCGATACTGTGGCGTAGGCTGGGCATGCCGATGTATTAGTACTCGTATATCTGGGTGCGGGTCGTGACAAAATCCAAGGCAGTATGTGCCTCGTGCAACAAACATACCACTCATATGACCGACCAAAGGCCCATGTTGACAGTCACACGCGCTACCGATGAGAAGTTATACAAGATTGGTCCTCGTGCTCCGATGCCGTGACCAGTTGAACCCTCTGTCGCTTGAGCACTCATGTGCGTGATACAAGCTAGGAGGTACATCCTGTAGAGAGAGACTCGTGCGAGCAGCGTTCCTGCAAGCATGATAGGAGTCTGCCTCGCCATACCCTCTCTGATCGTACCCACGTGCAGTTTTCCTGCACGTATAATGAGGGTACCACGATGGAAGACCCGGTGCTGTCCCAAGCAGAAGAAGAATCGACGGCACAGGGCATGCCTAAATCAAGGCATCCTTGTAACCAGATTACCATCAACTGCTGTTGTCAACATGTGGATGTACTACTACCGCGGAGGCGCTGCGTCTTTCAAAGACTTCAACCTACGTCAATTACCCGTCAGAGACTCAATAGGTGGTCGGCGAGCAAGAGAGAAGATGAACTCCGTGTCGCCACGTGCAATGTGGTGCAGGGTTCTAAAACTCTCAAGAAGACATCCAAGAATCCTCCCGTATCGGCCACCAAGCCCAAGAAGTGGCCCGAGAGTAGTAAGACAAAGGTACACAGCACAGGTGTGTTCCAAGGCACACGTTCCAAATCTCCGTTGGGTGACACATCAGATACTGGAGGTAGCCAACCTCCTACTATGCATGATAATGCTGCGTTCTAATCTGAAGAGGAGACATACGATACGGATGCCTCCGTAGGCAGCTAGCCACCAGACTGTGGGTAGCAACCGCAATGAGTCTGAGGAAGGCTGCAACCTCCCAGTCTATCCTTAGGACGATGAGGCTCAGACATCTGAGCCAGAGAACGAGGAATCTACTATCCCTTCTACCAATCCACACACAAGATCCGTATTTATGGCCGAAGGGGATGAGGCGGACAATAGCAAAGCGCCTGACCAGCTGAAACACATCGAAGCTCTCGATACGAGCCTAGATACGTTAAATTCCACAATGAATACTTTGTCTTCTTTCATGCCGGAGACGAAAGAGAATTTGATACCCACTGTCTCCACACCTACGCCTGGTCCAGCAGCCAATGATGGATATAGCAAACTGCCCGTCGTCCGTCAGACGGGACCATCATCGTCTAATCCAGCGACTACAGGCCCGAAATTGTCAACCGAGATATAGTAGGCCATCAAAGAACTGTATGCTCGCTACAATGCCAAAGAGAAGCAAGCAGCTTTCCGGAAGATGGGGATTCAGCAGCCATATCCTACCGAGTGGGACAACGTAGTTTATCCTCCCAAGTATAATCCACAGATGCTCATGCCCTACGAGGAAAAGGAGTCTCCCTAATGATACTTCAGGTACTTTGCCTCAGTGATAGGGCACTTGCCGAAGGACGACGCCCTCCTTACCAACATCTTCATAGGAGCTCTGCAGGGATGGACATGACAATGTCAACTCCCTGATGATACTTCAGGTACTTTGCCTCAGTGATAGTTCTATAGCCTTCCGGACGATTATATTTCATCGTTCGAGGACCTGAAGAATCTATTCGTAGATCGATTCTATGAAGGAGGGATGGACATGACAATGTCAACTCTCATGGAGGTCTTCCAGAGAGAGAAAGAGCATGTCCGTGCATACATTGAGCGCTTTCGTCAGGCAGCTTTAAGGCTACCGCCTGGTATGCCCGAGCCCATGTTTATGGACTCATGTCGCAAGAACATGTTGCCTGCGATAAAATTGTGGCACAGTGCTCCTTGCACAGAGTGGACGTCTTTCATTATAGATGTGGATGTGGCATAAAGGAAATCCCAGGATACGCAGCTCCTGGAACTGAACATTCCTTCTCTCGAAGACAAGGGGAGACGTTTGTCTAGCAACAACCCCAAGGACTAAAAAGGCAAGTAGGCTATGACCATCAAAATCTCCAAGGGTTCGATAACCATGAACCCCAAGTCTGTAGAAGCACAGAAGCCAAGGAAGACTTACTCCTTCAACGATGAGGATATGCTGGAACTCTTCAATATGCTGACAAAGAGTAGCAAGTTGCCTCCCCCAACACCAAAGCGCCCCGACGAAGTGGGGAAGGTGGCAACCCTAAATACTGCCATTATCATCTGTATGTTCACCATTCGACATGAGATTGCTACGTTTTGAAAGGACATATTCAACGCCTCATCGATGCCAAAGTCATATCACTTGACTATGAAGAAAAGACTGTCATCACTACAACAAAAAACCCTTTTAATGACGGCTAAAAAGCGTCATTAATGACATACCATGACGCTTTTTTTTCCAAAGCAACCGTTATGAAAATGGGTGTTATAAATGTTTTTTAAAAGCGTCATAGAAACCGTCATGAATAGTTTATATAAAAGCGTTATGAATAGTTAATATATAGTGCACAATTCAGAACAATTTTAAAACGTCATGAATAGATAATATGTATAGGCTCAATGCAGCACATTTATAACACTTTATACTATTCAAATTAGCATATCCAAATCAGTCCATATAATTGCCAGGCCTAAAAATCAAATTAACATTATATATCACCATCTTTATTACATTTCTCAAAATAGAGTACATATATATATATATATATATATATATATATATATATATATATATATATATATATATATATATATATATATATACAACTACCAAAATTGTCGACATCAAAACTTGGCCACATAACCAATAATCATGAAAGATCAACGACAGCCGAAACACCCAGTGAAATCCTGAGAAAAAAGAAGAAAACCAAATCAGTCCATATAATTGTCAGGCCTAAAAATCAAATCTAATCATGAAATATCAAGAGAAAGGAGTAAATTTTTAACCCTAAAAACCAAATCAGTCCATATAATCTGCTTCTTTATCCAACAAATTTTTAACCCTGTTTTTTAACATAAATGTTCTCGCAGTTGGTGCAGAAATGTGCAGTGTAAAATGTAAATTGGGGGGCACGAACTGACTTCATTTTGATCAAATCATGGTAGACTAGATCAAATAGAATTTCATCAAATCTGACATTACAAACACACTGAAAGTTTAAATGTCAAGACTAAATATGATGGGCCGAATTTCTTCGGATATGTGAATCTAAAGGCTCTGAAACCTTAAAAAAGGCAAAGTTCTAGACAGGATGGTGAACACAAGAAAAGTACTGCAAACCAAACCTTGTTTCAACTATTAAGCTCAGCATTAAGAATTCATGGTATCATATTGAACGGGTAAAAGAACATGCACTTTTGTCATTTGATATAGCGAAGTTTGAAGCTATGTTGTATATGTTACAGCAATATGGTAAGGAATTTTTGTCCACCCAACAAAACAAGCAGTCCCCCAATTGCACCAGATGAATACAATACAGTTCGCAAGCTCACAAATGTTGGAAATCAGGGCTACTGTGGTAAAAAAAAGGAAGGAAATTCCTGATAAATCCATGTCCAATCGTGTTGAAAGAATAACAGAAACTTCTGGAGAGAATTGAAAGTTGTTTTGATTGAAATTGATATATGTCAATGGTTGAACCATGGTTATTCACCGAAGGTAGCAGACCTGATATATATATATATATATATATATATATATATATATATATATATATATATATATATATATATATATATATATATTTTGCCATATCCATAACTTGTTCAGATAGCAATATTAATCTCTTCAATAATCAATTACAATATTGTAGTACATACTAATGCCACACATTCATAACAGCCACGAAAGGTCTCACACCAAAATAATTTCTACATGTCCTAGTGTACTTTAGGGTGTGTCATTTCTGGAGTGTGCCTGACACGATACAACAGAGGGACATGTATAGAAAGTTTACTCGTTCCCATTCTTTGCATTTTCTAAGCTTAAGCATTGGAATCCCCAAAAATACTAAGTAGGCACTCAACATGCCAGAGCCATTCCATTATCTATGCTGTGCATGTGCCAAGTGTTAGTGTCTGTAAGAACAATAATTAGCTAATTACTGTAATTTGGGAAGAAATAAAAACTATTCAGAATCTAAAGAAATCATAATAATATTTCAACTATTATAAACAAGATGCAAAATTCTAGCCTCCTGCAAATCCAATCTGCATCGTTATGGACGTAAAGCACTATAATTGTTTATAAAATCCGATAAAAATATAAATCCTAAATATCTACATGTGGATTGTTCTAATATCGTGTTAAATTCTTTTTCACCATCAAAAGAGTTGTGATGGTCATTTGAGGGTTACAAATTATAGTGCTTCACTAATTAGAACAATAAGGTTCTAGCAGTGAGTGTAAAAAATAGTAATATGCAGTCACACTACATTAATTAATTCCCTAAACATGGTTAAACATCTGATTGTAGAAAGATATGATCCAGTTTAATAATGAATAACTTAGAAGATGGTTGTAGGGATTTTACCTATTATTGGAGTACTCGTAGAGGCGGCCGCGGCTGGAGAAGACAATTAGGGCGACCTCAGCGTCGCAAAGTATAGAGAGCTCATAGGCTTTCTTCAGAAGCCCGTTCCTCCGCTTGCAGAATGTAACCTGGCGGTTCGTCGTGTTCTCTATCCTTTTGATCTCGATCTTTCCCCTTCCCATTATGGATTAATGCTGGTAATCTGGAGAGAATAATGATTTCCTTAGTTCCAGACTTCCAGTCCTTTCTTTAAATAGCATACATGAATGATAATTATCACATAAAATGTGAAATTTTTTTAATTTGTAAACCAAAAAGGACTTCCTTTTTTCCCACTTCTTACATATTATTTCCTGATGTTCTTTTTCTTGCAGTAAAAAGCATGGAAAAGGAACATGCTTTCTTTTATTTGGGAATTTCATGGGAGTTTATAACTAAACACAGCTATAAAATTAATCTCACAACTAAGTCATGTGCTTCAATAACAAGTCTTCAGTAGGCTATAATATATACAAATTATTATTACAGTAGAAGAAAATCACAAAAAATATCCATGCTAGTGCTGACTGCTGAAGAATGCAGAATTTATGTATTTGTATCAACAATTATTTCAAACTGGTGTAATAAAAATATGAAGTACCAAGTTGAAGACCTAAAGACCTACGAAGCAAGGACACACCCCAAAAAATGGAAGACGTGTATGTGTCACGTCGGACATGTATCAGACACGAAGCCTGCCCCTGCCCTCCCGCCAGGAACACGGTGAGGCTCGTGACCCCCGACGGGGCCGACAGGGGTAGGAACGAGCCCGAGAGCGACAGAATCTCGAACCTCCCCCGCAGCGTCACGACCGCGCCCGCGGCGGCGGGCTGGCGGAGGCTGACGTCGGACACGGTGCCGCTCCTGCTCAGAACGCAGACGCCGCGCTGGCGGAGGCTGACCTCCATCACCGGCTTCAGGTCCTCCGACGACCCCTCCGATATGGTCGAGATCGCACCTCGGCTAAGATCCATCGATCAGAAACCCTAACCTAACTCTTGAGGAAATTGGGGGAGAAGAGGTTTGGAGAGATGCTGCTCCTTAGAAAATGGATGAGAAATGAATTTTCTCTCCACCCACTTAGCTTTTATACAGTGAAAAAATTACAAGTTTGCCACCGCTCTAAAGTATTAATGACGTTTTGTTTTATAAACGTTATAAAAAGCCCAAAATTAGTCCAAACCGTCATAGAAAAAAGGTATTTTTCAACTTGATAACGCTTATGTATCAGCTGTCATTAAAACTCCCTGTCGAGCGTCATTAAAAGGTTTTTTGTTGTAGTGCATGGCCAACATGGTTACTCTCCAGTTTGGAAGTTTCCCAACTACGGAGGCACAGGACGGGATCTTTTCCATCCCGAGGGCGACAATGGAAGTAGCCAATCTTCCACCAGCGTGGGACAATGCTCAAGGGCTCATCCCGTTCTCCATGCAGCAAGACGAGGTTATATGGGTCCATCCTGACCTGACTCCCAACATGATGGCGCCTACAACCCCTTTTGTCAAAGAAAAAAAGGTCAGGACATGCCGCATGGTCTCGGCTTCGACCGATGACACCTTGGTGACCACTCGCTCGACGCAGCAGCAAGAAGAGAACCATGCTCCATAGACGGCAGTGCCTTCACCAACTACAGCCTCTATTCCTGATGTATCAGAGGAAGGCCCATCTCAAACTCCTGTCGTAGATAGGAAGACGCAAAAAAAGGTTTACTTTGACAAGCCTCTCAGAAAAGCTCGACAATAGGGCCTATCAAACCCAACAACTTTGACATACTAGCGCAACTAGCCAACACCCCGGCTAGATTGTCACTTTTTGAAATCCTCCGTCTCTCCAAAGAGACCCAAGATGCGCTCAGTGAAGCCTTGAAGAATGCCGAGTTCATCCTCACTCAGGTACGAACATCAAAGGAAGACCCTGCAGCCTGTCCACATTGTCACAACATGGTCAAAGTGATCCCCAGTATCACCTTCACCCAACAAGACATGCTGCTGAAGAACAACCGACATAATAGGCCTCTGTACTATACAAGGTATGTCGGTGCCATTAAAGTCGATCGCATCTACATCGACCTGGGCTCCTATCTCAGCATCATTCCAAGGAGTCTGCTCCAAACTCTAGGGATTTCGATGCATTGGCTGACTGCATCAAACACAACAATCAGCGGCTTCAACGCAGGGAAGGGCGAGCCTCTGGAAAAAATTTGCTTGAAGTGCCAAATCGGCGATCTGCATACCGAAATGACTTGCTATGTCATTGACGCTGACATAAATTACAACATGCTGTTGGGATGACCATGGATCCGTGAGTACATGATCATTCCTTCCACCCTCTATCAGTACATGATGTACGTGGCCAGCGACGGGACTATCAAGACCGAGTTCGCTGACAGCGACCCATTCCGAGGACTTGATGCCTACTGTATGGATGCTGATGATAAGACGGAGACGTGAGATCTTCAAAAGCTTGTTGGTCGAAGCATACAACTAGCATCTTCTGGGAAGATCCCATTAAGTCGTCGTCAGATTGCGTTACCGAGCTTGATCCAAGTTTGGGACACTTTGAAGGGGGTCTTATAGAAGCATAAAAAATCTCAGCTACCAATATTCCTCTACCACAGCGCAAATAATACAAATGTGCAAACAGAGTGTTAAAAAGACAAACAGAAGATATGGAGGAAAGTTATTTTATTATCATATTTATAAAGGTCTAATACAGATTCATCAAGGCTACATATAAAGGACCAACCCTATTCTTCTACAAAGAATCGATTACAGATTCAGCAAAGCCTAGAGAAGTCTACAAGGGGCTTAGTCTTCGTCAAAGCATAACCTCCCTTCTCCTTGGTACGCATATCGGAAGATTGATCTTCATTGACGCGTATTCTGACTTTCTTATGGGCGCAACCCTCCGAAAGCGCATCAGCTACTCGGCTGAAGCGAGCAACTTCCTGAAGCAGCTATTGGCCCGGGTTTCCAGAAGGCACAGTAGGACGCAAAGCCCAGAATGGACAGGGTAGAGCACAACCTGTGTCTCTTCGGGTTGGCTATCCTCCCACAAGCTAGGTCGTCAGGACCTCAAAGACCTCAAGGGCGTCGCCCAGGTTCGAACTCATCATGAGAAGCGTTCCAACATGTTTCGAGGCTCATAAATAGTTCTTCTATGAAGGTATAGCCCCTTTGAACGAAGGAATCCTCAACCAAAATCTGACTTAGGCAAGGCCAACAGCTGCTCGAAGCTAAGTCTGGATCCAACATGGTGTTGAAGGACAACAAGAAGAAGAAGACGTGACTCTTCAAAAGAAACTCCCCCTTTATATAGGGCGGGAGTGGTCCAAAACTCAAGCCACATGGCCAACGTTCAAAGTTCCCACATTAATGGGATGAACCTAGGACTCAGCGCGATGAACTTCATTAAATAAAGTCCATTCGACTAAATCCTAGACTATCCTAGGACCCCTTAAAATCCCCCAAGTAACGGTGGCAATTAAGAGGGAGTCGTTTATTAAGGAGCGGTCATTCAGTGCTCTTTAACAAAAGACTTCAAAGCCAATGCCTTCAATCTAGAGGCGCAACTACATTCCTGTGCCAGCCTCAGGCGCAGACTGGTGATGTTTTCACACCACCTCAACTCCAACGGTGCAGCACTCTGCTCCGACCAAGATGAAGAACAGATGGCAACTCTAGAGGGGGGTGAATAGAGTTATAGCAATAATAACCAATTAAAAAATTAACTTTTTCACGATCTAAAAATAATCAGAGTAAATACGGAAAATAAATGAGGAGCAAGAGAGCATACGCAAACACAGCCGATTTTAACCTGGTTTCCCTCGTGGAGGACTAGTCCAGGCCTGAGAACTCTAGCTCAGGATTAAATCCACTATTTGTGAAATAGTAGTTACACCCCGTGCCTTTACTTCAGAAGAGCACGTCAACTTCTTTACAATGGATCGCAGTGGCGATGCTTGGAATTTTCCAAGCGACTTCTTGAACTCTTGCACAAGACTCCTAACTGAGAGATGCTGAGCACCCGAGACTTAGGAAACTTGTGGCTAGTAGATGAGAAGGGTATGGCTTATATTGAGCTTAAGAAAGAAGAGAAGAGAAGATTGGATGATTGAAAATAAAAGAATTCTTGGCCTATTTATAGGTTTTTAACAGGCAGAATTCGGCCAGAATTTTGGTAGGAATTTTCAAAAATTTGGCCGTTGGACAACTAGCAACCAGCCAACCCTAAAAATTAGGGTGGTGATTTTTATGGGACAGAGTTTGGCCCAAACTCTGTGTGGAGGCAGAGTTCGGCCCGAACTCTGTCTCCAGAGCACAGAACTGGTCCAAGGGTGGAATGGGCTAAGTTTGGATGTGGAGCTTTATGGGCTTTGGATAGGTTGTGGTTTGAGTCTCAAGAGCCCAGCATAACTCAGCTTACAATCATTCTAGACTCAATAAAATATAAAAGTACAGACGCAAAAACGACTGGTATTTGCACAACTGAGCTGTCGTCTGAGCTGTCGTCTGGCTTGAGCAGAATAAAGTCGTCGTGTGTCTTATTGAATTATCACAAGTATTATTTAGTCAATGTTATCAATATTTGGTTGACTGTGACTTTGTGTCAACAATCTCCCCCATATTGATAATTGACAAAATAATAGTTGTATATTCAATATCCATACCTGGACACATGTAACGACATAGCTCCCCCATAATAAGTTCCGAGCTTAAGAGTAGCTCCCCCATAAACAATGCTGTTAATCTCTATTGTCCTGTTAATAATATTCTTCCAAAAGCACATATAAACCAAACAGAAACAGAATATACACATAACTCCCCCTTTTGGCATTTAGCAATATGAGATAAATAAATGATAACAGGCAAAACACACGTAAAGGAGAAGAAATTACATATAGAATAAGATAATGACCAAGAGTCATAGAAACTGATAATAGATCAATGTCTCAAAAACATAATGCATAATAAGTCTACTACAAACCAAGTACATAAAAGCAGAAAGCAGAAAATATAATCTAAGATCTCCAGTAGCAGCCTCAAGTAGTAGTCCAAAACCATCAACGAGCACGAGAGGGCCCGGCGTCGTCCGATGGATCAGTAAAGGAGCGACGTGGGTCCACAAAAGTCGCATCCGAATCCATATAGCGACGAACCCAAGGGTCATCAATACGAAAGCCCTCACGATCGGGATCTCGCTCCATAAGAGTGGGCATGGTAGGATGGCGAGACATGGAATACCGGATGTCATGCAGCGAGTTGCTGATAGCACTCATCTGCAATGTGGTCCGATAATCCAGCTGAGTCCAACGATCATCCTCTAAAGCAAAACGATCTCGAAGCATGGTCTGAATAGACTCGAGAGTGGCAGGAGGAGGAGGAGGATCCTGTCCGAGAGGAGGGGCATCCGGCTCATCCTCAGAATGCTCAGACACGATCGGGGAGCCAACGGCCGCATGAAGCCTCCTTGCCTTGGAGAGAAAGGCAGGGGCATGTAAGAATGAACACTCATCAAGGGGTACATGGAATGCACGAAAGATCATCGAAAGATATAAGGCATAAACCAAAGATCTTGGTTTCTTCCTACAGTTGATCATCCAATCCAACATTGTGCGTGGAAGGTTAAAGGGAACATAGAAGTGGAGATGGTACAAAGCTGAAATCTTAAAATAAGTGACTTCATCAGTAGAACCCGCTTTGGGTAGAATGGTGTTGAAAATGATCCGATGAAGCTCATAGAAATAATGATTAAGATACTTTGCCAAGAGCTTACGAGGACGCGTGTTAGGGCTACACAGGTCATCCTTGAAGCTCTCTAGAGAAATCCCTTCGGGAAAGATAAAGGATCTAGCTTCAACAAGCTTTTTCCAAGAATTTGGCTCTTGAAGTTCAAGATATTCAGCTAATTCAAAATTATCAAATGAGATATCAATACCCGCAATACGTGAATAGATACGAGTATCATCATGAGTCAAATTGCAATAAAACATTTGTATGGCACTACGATAAATGACCGAATTAGAAGTAACGAGTTCATCAAGACAGAGGTCATGAAAGAGTGCATCATATTGTGAGAAAATTATAAAGTTTATGGGGTGTCCCGCAAACACCGGACGTGTCCGAAAATCGCTAAACCATTCATTGGATGCGTCTAGTGATATAAAAATTCGGTCATCGAAAGTGTTTGGATCACGTGGACGAGAAGGATTGAACAACGGATGGGTCGGTTGTTCAATTGTCGGTGCAACGGGTGGCTCAACGGGAGGATGAGCATTCGACGAGGACGCACCTTCGGTCCGAAGTCTCTTCCCACGGTTAAGCAATCGTGGAGCCATAACACAATAGATAGATAATAAAGAAATTTGAGATATAGAAAAGAAAGGAGTTATACCTCAAGATATTGAAGGATTATGAAAGAGAATTGAAAACCAAGCCTTCTTCTTGAGTTTGGGGAAGAATGGAGCCCAATAGAGAAGAAACTAGGGTTAGGGTTTTGAGAGTTTTGAGTAGGAGAAGTAGAAAAGGTGGTAAGAATGAAGAAGAGGAAAGAGAAACCGAAATAAAGGGGATGATTTCTCTTGGTCGGGTCAATTTTTGACCATTGGATCAACAAATGGATCAATGGCTGAGCCTGTTCTCGATTCTGGAACAGGCAGGCCGAATTCGGCCCGAACTCTGGTAGGGGCAGAGTTCGGCCCGAATTCTGGATCCTGGGGACAGAATAGGAATCAGGCTGAGTTGAGTCAAAAAATAGTTAAGTAAAGATAAAAACCGATGTACTACATGAGTATAAGTACAAAAAAAGATCCAATAAGTAAATAGATGGATAGCAGATAGTGAGTTCAAAGCAGTAATATGAAGTTTGAAAATTTAGTATTTCAGCAAGTAATAAATAAAAATGAACCGTGTAATAAACAAGGAATTATATCATAATTCAATATTTTGAAGCTGCCATGGGTTAGCTGCAGGGGCCGGATCCCAGCTAGCGGTAGTCCTAAGGACTAGTGCACCGTGTCGCTTAGGCTTTTACGCCTTGTTGTCAGAAAGACCCTTTCGGCTTGTACCCATAGCAAGTTCATCATAAGAGAATCACAATATATTCGATATTTATGCAGGTTTATTTTAATTTATAACATCTTCATCTAAAATTCCAAGTTCACGACAAAGAAAATTGAAGCGCTCTTCGGATAATGGTTTGGTGAAGAAGTCTGCTAACTGATGATCAGTGTCAATAAATTCTAGGTTAATCGTACCATTTTATTGATGATCACGCAAAAAGTGGTATCGTATCTCAATGTGCTTCGTGCGTGAGTGACAAATGGGGTTCTTAGTAAGATTTATTGCACTAGTGTTGTCACAAAAGATTAGAATATGCATGAAAGATAAATTATAGTCTTCAAGGGTTTGCTTCATCCACAGAATTTGTGCACAACAACGCCCAGCTGCTATGTATTCAGCTTCTGTTGTGGATAGTGTGACAGAATTCTGCTTCTTGCTAAACCAAGAGACTAAAGCCTTTCCTAATAAGTGACACGTGCCGCTCGTACTTTTACGATCGGCCTTGCATCCAGCGAAGTCAGCATCAGAGTAACCAATGAGGTCAAAGGATGTTGACTTGGGATACCATAGGCCCACTATAACTGTACCCTTAAGGTATCGAAAGATACGCTTAACTGTGGTCATGTGTGATTCCTTAGAATTCGCTTGATATCTAGCACACAGGCAAACGCTAAACATTATATCAGGGCGACTGGCAGTAAGATAGAGTAAGCTGCCTATCATACCTCGATACTTACGTTGATCTACGGGTTTGCCGCTATCATCTGGTTCAAGTTTGGTTGAAGTAGCCATAGGAGTACTGATTGGTTTGACATTATCAAGGTCGAATTTCTTCAGCATGTCCTTTGTGTACTTCGACTGACAGATGAAGGTTCCATTTGACATTTGTTTGACTTGCAGCCCGAGAAAGAAGTTGAGTTCTCCTATCATGCTCATCTCAAACTCGGTCTGCATACTCTTGGCAAAATAGAGTTTATGGATGAAAAGATGACTTGGTTGCCTTATTCAACTCATATTCGGCACATACGGTGTCCTTTTTGAATGTGATATCGGGCAAGCCTCTAACTAGCTTCTTGGTCAATAGCCTGGATATGGTATCCATATTGGCATGACCAAGACGCTGGTGCCATAGTAGTCGTTCATCTTTATGAGCATATAGGCATCTACCTGCATTGTTAGTATTCCCAGACAAATAGAAAATATAAATATTATCCTCTCTTACCCCTTCAAAAACAATGTCTCATGTTGACCTATCATAGATAAGGCATTTGTTTTGTCCAAAGTTAATGTCATAACCATGGTCAGCAAAATGGCTGATGCTGAGCAAGTTATGCTTTAACTCGGTCACTAGGCAGACATCCTTTATTACGGAAGAGAAAGGATAGCCAATAATACCATTACCTATAATATAACCTTTTAGGTTATTACCGAAGGATACATATCCTTCTCTCTTCATCGATAGTGATGCAAAAAGATGTGTGTCTCCCATCATATGCCGCGAGCATCCACTATCGAGAATCCACTTACTCTTAGTTGAGGAGGGAAGGTCCACCTACATCAAGAGTAGATGTGACCTTTGGTACCCAAGTTCTTGAGGGTCCTGAAGAGTTAGTTTTTAGAAACCATGTATATATCTTTCTATCTACTAATCTTCTAATTTTACATTGTGGTGAAATGTGTCCATGTAAACCACAATAAGTACATGTAGCATTCCTATTTACATTAGGAGCATGCTGATGATGTCTATAAGCAGAATATTGATGATATATAGATTCAGCATGGTGATGATGACTATGTGGAGTGGCATGGTAATATTGTTGATATGGTATGGCATGATGATGTTGTCTATACGGTATGGCATGATGCTGTTGTCTATATGGTATGGCATGATGAGATTGTCTATATGGCATGGTATGATGAGATTGTCTATATGTGGAGTGATGTTGATTGTGTCTTTGTGCAACATGGTGATGACTGTATCTATGTATAGCATGATGTTTATGTGACATATGATGATTATTTCTACGTACATGTGGTTTGTGAAAGTGTGTGTACATATAAGCATGATTGTGAGCAGCATGAGGATGACGTGGTTGACTAGTATGAGTTGTGTCATGCTTTGTGTGTGTCTCATGTGATTGGTTTTGAGGTTGAGCAACCTTTTTCCCAACTTAGTCTCTAGTTTCTTAGAGACAGCTTGTAATTCAGTAATCTTAGCATTCAAACCATGCATCTTAGTAATAGTAATCTTGTGTCTACTCTTTTCTTCTGCAAGCTCCGTGTTGAGTGTTGTGATTTCTTGTGTTTGTTGCTCAATACATGCCTCGGCATCATGTAAGCTTATTTTAAGCTTAGATACCTCATCAGTGACATCCGTGGGTGTAGTGTCTCTAATATTATCAAGTAATAGAGAAAGTCTTTGTATTTTGACTTTATGACTTTTGATTTTGTCCTTGGCTTGTTTGTATTTACCAATAACCTTTTTATGGTCACTAAGTAAATCGGTGAAAGCGTCGCCAAGTTCATCAAAAGTGAAGTCGTCAAGAGTTTCGTTTGATACCTTGTCGGACGTCGCCATTAGGCACACATTAGCCGTATCTTGAGGAGAGTTCTTTTCTTCCTCGGAGTCACTAGCATCGCTTTCATGCCAAATGCTTGTGTTGGCATATTTCTTTGAGGAGGTCTTCTTGTGTGGCTTCTCATAGCGATTGCTCTTCTTTAAGAAAGGACAGTCTTTTCGGACGTGTCCCGTCTTCTTGCAACCGTAGCAAGTTGGCTCTTCTTCTTCATCTTATTGTGGTTCCTTCTTTCTTCGATTGAAGCGAAGGAATATCTTGAAGTTGTGAACCATGAGGGCTTGATCATCGTCTTCTGAGTTGTCGTCATCCGTCTCTTCGGGTTCAGCCCTCCGTCGGTGAGCTTTGAGTGCGATCTCCTTAGCCTTAGGAGCAGGCTCTTCGAAGTCCTTGAGGTCAAGCTCATAAGTCATTAGCTTTTCCATCAAGGTCTCCATAGACATGGTTGTGAGATCATTTCCTTCTATGATGGCTGTCACCTTAGGGTTCCAAACTTTTGGTAGCACCCTAAGTAACTTGCGAATCTTTTCGTGATTTGAATATTGCTTCCCAAGCGAAGACAGGGGGTTGATAATGTCGAGGAATCTTGTAAACATTTGCGTGATCGTCTCGTTTGGCTTCATCTTGAAAGCCTCGTATTCTTGAGTGAGACGGCTTATCTTTGATTCCTTGACTTGGGTGGTTCCTTCATGCGTCACTTCTAGAAGCTTCCATACTTCGTGGGATGTGGTGCATGTGGATACCCTGTTGAACTCATTCCTGTCTATAGCACAGAATAAAGTATTAATAGCTCTCGCGTCTAGACTTGCCTATTTCTTCTCCTTGTCAGAATATTTGTCATGTGATTTCTCAACGCGATCGCCATTGACAACTATTCTGGCGGGCTTTTTGTAACCGTCAGTGATGATAGTCTACAGGTCAAAGTCTAGCGACTTGAGATAAAAACTCATCCTTGTTTTCCAATACGTGTAGTTGGTTCCATCAAATAGGGGAGGCCTATGAGTGGACTGTCCTTTACCGTGATTGAAAATCAAGGATTGTGTGGTTGCCATGGATCAGCTCTAGGATATAAATCCTTGTAAAGAGAACAGAGCTCTGATACCAATTGAAGAACAGATGACAACTCTAGAGGGGGGTGAATAGAGTTATAGCAATAATAACCAATTAAAAAATCAACTCTTTCACGATCTAAAAATAATCAGAGTAAATGTAGAAAATAAATGAGGAGCAAGAGAGCATACGCAAACATAGCCGATTTTAACCTGGTTTTCCTCGTGGAGGACTAGTCCAAGCCTGAGAACTCTAGCTCAAGATTAAATCCACTATTTGTGAAATAGTAGTTACACCCCGTGTCTTTACTTCAGAAGAGCACGTCAACTTCTTTACAATGGATCGCAGTGGCGATGCTTGGAATTTTCCAAGCGACTTCTTAAACTCTTGCACAAGACTCCTAACTGAGAGATGCTGAGCACTCGAGACTTAGGAAACTTGTGGCTAGTAGATGAGAAGGGTATGGCTTATATTGAGCTTAAGAGAGAAGAGAAGAGAAGATTGGATGATTGAAAATGAGAGAATTCTTGGCCTATTTATAGGTTTTTAACAGGCAGAATTCGGCCAGAATTCTGGTAGAAATTTTTAAAAATTTGGCCGTTGGACAACTAGCAACCAGCCAACCCTAAAAATTAGGGTGCTAATTTTTAGGGGACAGAGTTCGGCCCGAACTCTGTGTGGAGGCAGAGTTCGGCCCGAACTCTGTCTCCAGAGCACAGAACTGGTCCAAGGGTGGAATGGGCTAAGTTTGGATGTGGAGCTTTATGGGCTTTGGATAGGTTGTGGTTTGAGTCTCAAGAGCCCAGCATAACTCAGCTTACAATCATTCTAAACTCAATAAAATATAAAAGTACAGACGCAAAAATGACTGGTATTTGCACAACTAAGCTGTCGTCTGAGTTGTCGTCTGGCTTGAGCAGAATAAAGTCGTCGTGTGTCTTATTGAATTATCACAAGTATTATTTAGTCAATGTTATCAATATTTGGTTGACTGTGACTTTGTGTCAACACAAGAAGCTGAACTACCTTTCGTCAGAGACTTGGCAGATACCATTGCATCCAACACAAGTCCGCCAGCCGCTCCAAAAGTACAGTAACTTCGTCAACCTGAAGCACAAGCCTACTCGTCGTCCTAAATTACGGTGACTTTATCGCTCGAAATATAGCCTTCTCGTCGCTCATACGCACAGTGGCTCCGTCTTCTTCGAAGCATAATTCACTCGTCGCCTGAAAGCACAGAGGCTCCGTTGTCTCTAAAAGAAAGGTCTACTCGTCACCCCAAAAGCGCAGCAGTACTCAGACCTCGCCAGAGGAGCAGGAAGCATGTGTAAACCCCCAAATTTTTCGAGAATTTTTTAATATTTTTAGTCTCTTAAATAAATTGTTTTAAATTATTTTATTATTTATAAATATAGTCTTAGTCATGCTTAAAATTTGTTATGCACATTGACTAGACAATTTGGCACGGCTAGTACAGTCAAGTGCCTTGACTAGCATGTTAGTTATATGTGTCACTAGATTTATTTATTTTAAATATTCTGATCATTAAAAATTTATCAAATTATATTTTGATTATCCTTTCATTTTAAATATCTATTTATTTATTGCTCATAATTTTATGAGAATTTCTCATTATAATTTTGAGAATAGATTTTTGTATGTAAAATTTTGCTATATTGTAAAAATATATACATAGATTATTATTTGATTTTTGTTATTGTATGTGAAGGAAGCTTATAGGATATATAGTTTGGTATATATATAAGAAGAAATTTTTATTCATTTTAGAGATAATATAGAATAATTTCTATAAATATTATTTTTGATCATTAGAATGTATATATACAAATATATTACCCATGTCTACAAGTTGTATGGATACAACTATAACACCTATATATTGGATTACAATATACGGTAAGAAGTTGTATAATAATAGATTACTTTCTCATTTTATATATATATATATATATATATATATATATATATATATGTATAAAATATATATATATATATATATATATATATACATATATATATATATATATATATATATATATATATATATATATATATATATATATATATATATATATATATATATATATATACATATATATGCTTCTGTTTTAAATAAAAAAAGAAAGAAAAAAATAGAAAAAGAAAAAGAAAAATAGAGAATCAATTTCTCATGAGATCATGAAGATCTCGTGAGTGGGCTAACTGCCCCCAGACCCGAGCCATAGAGAAACTGCAGCAGAAGTATATATGGGATATACATACGAACACAACCAGCAAGCCACACCAGAACCTTCAAACCCTAAACCAATCCCTAACGAAGCAGCACTACCCAGATCCCTTGGCGGCCACACCATGGCCACGTATCGCTGCACAAGCTACCGGACAGCCGGCCAGAGCTGTGGTGACAACACAGCATGGCGCACCAGCGACAGTAGCAACACTCTGCGAGTCCGACTTCGCAGCGAGGAATTGGCCACATCGCTCGAACATCTTCCAAACTGTTTTCTCTGATATGAAGCCTATATATACACCTTCAACTTCCTCTAATTACTTTATGCATAGATGCTCTAGAACGGCTAGTAGATCGAACCAAAATCGACGGAAAAATTGTCCCTAAAATAGGGAATAAACATTTCAAAAACCCCAAATAAGAAGGCCGATATCTTTTAGGGTTAATTGTGTTTTTGAATTCTACTTGAACAGATTAATAGTCTATATAACCGACTTTCAAACCCTTTTTATAGTTCTTATTTTCATTCAGTGTGTGAAAAGAAATTTGATTCCAAAAATGAAGAAAAACCTATTTTCCAAAACTAGATTTTTACGAAAAATTCTTCGATACAACATGCACCTCGACAAACCGGGTGAAACGGTCGTAACCCATGAGCATCAAAAGATGCGTATGGGTGTTGTCGACGTGTGGGATTCGACGGAACTCGATTTTGTTGTGCGTGCGCGACGAAATCAAAGCGTATCCGTCGAGATACCCCGTATCTGTCCCTTTGCAAACTAGGCCCTAACTTCGTGCACGTTCGTTGGATTGAGACAAAACTTGTGCCATCGGGATCGAAACATTTTTCTGGTAGTGTATGCCCAATTTGGTCCGATTCTGAGAAGGTCGACCGAAACGTCTTTTTGGCGGGCCTGCGACCCATCCAGCGTACAAAATTGTGCACGGCCCACCGGAATCCAACTTTGGACATAAGGTTAGGTTTGTCTCGTCAAACTGGACCCATAGACATGTAGTTTGATTACTTTAGAGATCGTAGGTGTTGGCACGCTTTTTGGTATAAAACGGGTCCAACAATGGACATCGTTTTGACCCTAAATTATGATTTTGCCCCTGTATCTAGAATTGGACTTTTGGACAGGCATTTCAAGACATATCTTTTATACAAAAATGTTCGTGATATTTGTTTCAGCATCGGAGGACGTTCGTGGTAGTTGGCTTTCCTTGCTTCGTTGGTCTGCCGATTCGAGTTATTGGATATTATTATTTTGCACACCACCTCAGGCAAGATACCTTGTCATTTGCTGTCTATTTATTTTAGCTCATATTTCATGCATTTACTTATTATTTACTTTCTACAAAATAAACTGTGATACATGGCATAATTAGATAGAATTTTATTGTTCAGTTCTATTTCCTGCTATGTACTATTTTTATACACATTAAACATAGATTTAAGGACCACCCTTTGTGTGTTGCATTCATAGGCCTTGACACATTTGCACCACGGAGTTATGAGTCGCATATAGAACTCGGACATGCGTGACTGGCTGGCCACCAGTACGTATAAGTCGTACGATAGAATTAACCGCAAATAGTATTGCATGATTAGTTTAACTTAGCGGTTAATAGAGGTTATGTGTTGTTGATACAACATTGTAGGTATGGGGCGATGAGGATAATTCCTTAGTGTATGGGCTACTATACACTTATTTTTTGTGATCCGGAAGCTCCGTTGGAGATACGGTGTGAGATAACCCTTTATTTTACTAACAGCCTCCGACGTTCTGCGAAATGTCATGCTCTTACTTATTGGGCCTCTGGTGCTCCAAGGAGGGACTATGCTGATCCCATTTTAGCCAGAGACCATGCGTTGGAGGTTTGTTCTTAAAACTGCATTCACTTAGATTGGTTAGGCTACCTTATCTGTTAGGTATGGGTACTTTCGGTTTGAGTACTTATATCTGACCGTGGCTTGGAACAGTAATTTGTCGCAGACTAGTTTGCCACATCTTATCCTTGTTTGGTTATAGGTGTAGCTCACTACTCTGATGAGAAGGTACTGAACCTTGATGTGGTCTGGATACCATATTGGATTCATGACTTGGAAAGATACTACACTGTGGGTTAGTGTGCCATCTCCTATCCTTGTTTGGTTGGGGGGATGGTACGCTAATTCAAGGATGGAGTGTTGGACCATGTTATGATCTGATTGACTTATTATTGTGCAGTATTTATTCATTTTATATGGCATGATATTATATATCTTATTACGTCCCTCTAAGGACCTGGTGATCTCTCTAGGTGTGTGTTCTTGTCTTCCATAGGTATTTTAGCTGAGATTGTAATTTTTTCTATTCCTTCGAAGATGACATGTCTTGGATCTTTCTTACTACTTTTGCTAAATCATTTCATGTATCATGTACTTCTTTTCTTTTAAATAGTTGGTAGTGGGTTTGTCTCCGCCCAACAACTTGTACAATGATTATTCGAAGTTGATTTATGATATATTTTTTATTCTTTCATTTTGTGGATGGGATTAGATTACTCTTGGTTTACTGTATTTTACAGCTTATGTATACATACGAGGATTTCATATATTACAATATATTTCATATTTATATAGTTGGTATGTCTATGTACCTAGTCCTAAGTATTTTGGGACTGGGGTATTACATGTTTTTGTGGTGGCCCATGCAGGTCGAGATAAATTGTTTGGTTACTTTTCCATACCAAGCAAGCCTGCGTATTGGATTAGAGTCTAGGATCTCATCCACATACTTAACCTCCTACCTCGATTCTATTTTCGAACAGTCGCTTAACTTATTGATTGCATCTTGCTTGATACCTTCTATCGTAAATCTTATCTTCCCTTCGTGCTTGATAGGGGTTAGAAGAATGACTTGTAGGCCTCATTAATCCAATTACACTATTAGCTGAACTCTTATAAGTTGGGTAAAGTGCCCCACCGTCTAGTATTCCCTTCGTCCTTTTGACCCATTATAGAGGATACTAGTTGGATTACCTAGACTATAAATCCTTTGAGGACCATACCTCATTTATCGACCACAGCCTTAGACAAGAAAACGGTACGACGACTGTATAGGCACAAACACCGGAAAAGACGAAGGGAACTCGCGTACTCATATTTTACCATCTTGACCAATATTGCTATTATAGCCTAGTTTTACAATCTTACTCTTTTATTGAACTTGTTTCAAGACATATGTTATTTGGGATGCGTCCACTAACATATTGTCTAATCAAAACCGGTGCATGATGGTCTGATCAACCTAGTGTACTTGGTTCGCTCTTTGTATGATTACTCTACGTAGATTAAGATATAGTTAAACTTGTCCTTTAGGATCTCATCCGCAATGGTCTTGACAAACTTTTTTAACTATTCACTCTCGTTTGAAACCCATAATTGTAATTCGATTCCATCTCCCCCGAACTCTTATTGTTTTTTGTCACATATTTCGATAAACAAACGCTCGTAGACATGAAGTATTCTACTACGACCATAAAAGCTATTTATACACAATTGTTTCCATCTATTTGAAATCGGAGAACTATCTTCAAACTTGATTCATATCTACCACATCATAATTTCTACTATGTTGTGTAGTATTCTTTAATAATCAAGAGTCGATGTACTACATCACGACTTTCATATTTTCCAACCTCGTTAAACCTAAACCGTGTCTTAGTTCTGTAGAGTATAGATTGTAAGCCCTCTAAATTTTAGGATTTACTAGTATTACAGATTGCTTAGTATAAGTCGGTTTCTATTAGGTTGACAGATTAAGTGCCTCATGAACACCCACTTTCTATTTACATCATTTGGTGTCCTCGACCGTGACGTTGATATTCGGAGCACGAGACCAGCTGTTACCCTCCAACAAACTCCATATACAAGACCTAGAGGAGTCCACCTTCGTTTAGGCATAGCATGTCCCACTCAAATACGTCTTCTTGTACTCTATTTTATGATACGACTTTCAGGTCAAAAAGGCTAGCTATAACCTTTATTGTAATACCGATGTACTTTCCGACCTTAACTAAAGATCCAACCTCGACCCAAATCTTTCGACCCAATATATGGTTGTGATTCACTCGAAGTCCACTACACACATGCCATTAGTGTGCCACTCAATGGAGTTCTCATGTGCTACTTAAACACAAAAGTCATAAAAGCCATAATTT
>JANAVB010040018.1:14691492-14741492 GCA_029216955.1 Iris pallida | reverse complement strand
TGGGAAAACTCTCTTGGCCATCAAATCATCGCAGCCATCGGAATCTGGGTTCTCTGGAAAAATTGGAACAAACACAGGTATGAAGGACACCTGTATAACCCCTCTCAGCTGTACAAGGAAGTTATCCGTCAGTGCCTCAAAATTAGAAGACGTTGCTCACACTTGACGGACCGTTTTTGGCAGGCGATGTCCTAACATCCGTCCTCTTTCTGGCGGCGTCAGGCATCCTTTTGGTTTCTGTTGTCTTAGTGCTTGGCGCTTTTACTTGTATAGGCCTCGGCATTTTATGCCTGATACATCAATAAAGTTCCTTTCTTATAGAATATATATATATATATATATATATATATATATATATATATATTATATATATATATATATATATAATATATTATATATATATTTCTTATATATATATATATGTATAAAATATAATAAAAAAAGATGTTGTATAATAATAGATATTGGATTACAATATATATATATATATATATATATATATATATATATATTAATCCAATATCTATTATTATACAACATATATATATATATTTTATATATATATATATATATTTTTTTTTTATATATATTTTATATATATATAAAAATATATATATATATATTAATCCAATATCTATTATTATACAACATATATATATTATATATATATATATATATATATATATATATATATATATATATATATATATATATATATATATCCCTAGCGCCGCGGTGGTGATTTATGCAATTTCTTCACCCTCCGCCGACTCCAGCTTGGCCGTTGGCCAGGCCGGTGCCATGGCTGCGCCCAAGTCCTTCGCAGATGCGGTCGCAGGCCGAGTTGATGCTCCTCCCAGACTTGTTGCTCGTGTGGTGTCCTCCTTTAAAGGAGCGCCTGCAATTTCGTTTAATATAGAAGAAGAAGAAGCCCTTGCGGCTCCGTTGAAATATGCTCTCATTGGGAAGTTTTCGCACAATAAACCTCTGATTGAGGTCGTTCGAAAGGTTCTACAAGGGTTTGAGTTCAAAGGATCGATTAAGGCGGGTGTCATTGATCGTAAACATATACTGATTCGACCTACTATTGAAGAAGATTATCTGAGGCTTCGATCTAAGGAGATGTGGTTCATAGCCCGTGCTCCAAAGCGGATCTTCAAATGGGAACCAGATTTCACACCTTTGATCGAATCGGCCTTCATGCCGGTGTGGGTCAGTCTTCCAGATTTACCCCATCACTTATATGCCAAAGATGCGCTCTTTGCGACCACGTCGGCAATTGGGACACCACTCAAGATTGATCGTGCTACTGAAGAATTGGCAAGGCCAAGTATGGCTAGGGTTTTTGTTGAGATTGATGCCGGGAAGCCTTTGCAGCGAAGAATCCGCATAAATTTATCGAAGGGAAGGAGTTTTTGGCAGAACGTAGAATATGAGAACACACCGCTGTATTGTAATCATTGCTTTCATCAAGGACACACAGTGGATTCGTGTAAGCTGAAGAACAAAGGGAAGACAGTTATGCAGGAGGAGGAAACTGAGCCAATTGTTAACTCCAAGACGACCACGCGTCAAACCCAAACACAATTGCATGCCACATTAGATTTGCCAAGAGTAGATGATGGTGTTACTGTTATTAATGAAGCCACTAATCCCTCAGGAGGGGGAATAATGATGATCCTGCTGCAACTCAGCTTGAACAAACTGTGCCGCCATCTCACGTTCCCCGAGGAGCCATTACTACGGCTCTACGTGAGTCAATCAGCAACTCAGACGCCTGTCCGACTGCAGAGGAATGTGTGGATAATAACGTTGACATGACGGAGGCGGTCAATCCTGAGCAAGCCACTACCGACGCCAACTTGCCGCTATTGGGGGATATGGAAGAAGGAGAGTTTCGGGGTCTGCACAGTAACTGGGAGAACATTATGGAGGAAGAAGAATTGCATGCTCGGGTTGGGGAAGGAACGTCTGATCTCATAGTGGGAGCCTCCCCATCGGACAATGAAGAAAACTCAGACGAAGGTATTGGAGTACAAGACATGCATCAGGAGCCTTTGCAGCACGAGATGCAGGCTTCAACGGGAATCACTCAAAGCGTCAGAAGGGAAAGAAGCAGGTTGAGCCATCTGATCGAATCACACGCTCGGCTGCAAGCAAGGCACAAGCTGGTATCTCTCAAACCCTTAATGTATAATTTCATAATATAGAATACTAGGGGAGTCGCAAACACTATGAATCTTAAAAGGTTGAAGACTATTATAAGAATCCATAAAGTTAATTTAGTAGCTATCATAGAGCGTAAAGTGGATAGTGAGCAGGTTCTTCGCTATCGGCTCAAACTGGGGTTCTCATCTGCTTTTTCCACTGCCAAGGGGAACATCTGGGATATGGCCAAAGCTAATTGTGATATTTCGCTTGTGGATGAGTTCGAGCAGGCCCTTTCAGTTAGGCTTGTGGATCCTGTCTTACCAATAGAGACCATGTTATCGATTGTGCATGGGGATAAGAAGAAGGAGGGTCGTAGGCTTCTTTGGGACAGATTGTTACAGCTTCAGTGCTCGCAGCGGTTGCCATGGATCGTCGGTGGTGATTTTAATGCTGTTATGCGAGTGGAGGAAAAGTTGGGAGGTAGACGTGCAGAAGTGGTATCCATGCAAGAGTTTGCAAACTTCCAATTGACAGCGGGAGTCTCTGAATTGCCTTTCACAGGAAGTTTATATACTTGGGTCAAGTCAGACAAGTCGGATCGGCGTGCCTCGCGATTGGATAGGGTGCTTATGGATAGCACGTGGCATCAATTGGCACCTTGCTCAGTAGAAGAACATTTGAACCGAGCTGAGTCTGATCATTCGTCTATTATTGTTAGACTATTGGCTCAATAGAAAGGGACTCGAAAGCCTTTCAGATTCTTGGATTTCTGGACTAAACATGAAGATTATATGAAGCTGATTCAGGCAGCTTGGTGTTAGAACTTTATTGTGCCATGTAGATTCATGAGATGAAAAACATAAATTAAATTACGAAAGCGTACCTGAATCCATTGCTAGGCTTGATGGATCTTGAAGCGATCGTCTCTTTATTGGGTTCGATCTTCCAACCCGCTACGGCCCTTAATAACAAAGATAAAATCTTTGTTCCTCTCTTTGTTGATGGGGATACATAAGAGAATAGAGAAAACCCTCTCTTGGTGGTCGTATGAGTTGGGGACCATAACCCTAATGAATACACATATATAGATATGTGTGTTATGATATTTCTAATTTGGCCCCTCATCAAATTAGAATTATCTCCGGTATCTACACATTAATTCCATGACAATTATACCCTTAAGCCAATTTTCAAATAGACCATTTTAATTTGGCTTAATTATTTAGATAGCCCAAACATAATTAATTTTACATGTGTGGCCCCTAATTATTGAATAATTCCAACAATCTCCCACTGGGCCACATATGTAACCTTATAATTGTGTTAACCTTAGTGAGCTCATAAATTGCTATCTTAATCCTTAGGGTATATCCAGACAATCTCGTCCATTAACCATATTAACATAGGATAAAAGCGGTATTCGTCACATATAGCGTAACTAAACCATCAATGGTCACATATACCAATATAGCTAAACGACATAGATCAATCATGGATGCGTAGCATAGAAATTACACGCAATGTGATCGATACATGTCTATTTCCAACTGGTCCTCCTTAACTTTAATGAGATCAATACTTTAACATAATGAAAACAGAATGAACTGAATTTTCATATATCTGATCAGATAAATATCCAAAATACTTTAATACATAAATGTGTCCAAAACCAAATAGCACCCAAATACATAAAATACAAACTCCCACTATGTTGCCATATTCTTAATTAACACCCATATGAGCAGTATGCTCATGAAAGACCCTGGGTGATAATGCTTTTGTGAGCGGATCCGCTAACATGGAGTTTGTCATAATATGCTATATGGACACTATAACCATTCTGAATTCTTTCCTTTACAACTAGAAACTTTATGTCAATATCCTTTGACTTATATAAGTTTTTGTTGTTACTGGAATACAGTATTGTTGATTCATTGTCACACCATAATTTTATGTGGTCTTTCAATACCGTACTGTAGGCGCAGCCTTGTGACAAAATTTTGCAACCATATTCCCTGAATAGATGCCCCACAACATGTTATAAACCTTGCTGCCATGGTGGAGAAAATTATGAGTGCATGTTTGACACTCATACAAAATTTATCTCCATTAGTCAGCATAACCTGATGTGGATCTCCTGCTGTATTGGCATCCAACAAAATCGGAGTCGGAATACCTTATGATCTCCAGAATTATTTGATCTCCTACAAAGAGCATATAAGTTCTTGTTCTCTATTAATTACTTAAGTAGTTTGGCTGCTACCCAATGATCCATCCATAGTTGCTTAAATATCTGCCCAACATCCTAATATGTACGCAATATCCTGACCCGTATATACTTGAGCATACAATAGACTCCCTACAACTGATCATGAAAGAAAAATCTATTGTATTTTCTTAATTTTAAGGCTAACCTTAGGGCACTTGACTGAGACTGAACTTGTCTCCTTTAACGAGAGGTGTCACCTGGTTTGCTTTGAATACTTTAATCAATATACAAAATCAGAAAATTATTCCTACTCCCACTGAACTTGTGATACACACAATCTTCAACAGTGTTCATCTCAAAACCAAACGAGATAGTCACTTGTTAAAACTCAAAGTGTCTTTGACGAGAAGCCTGCTTGAGTCCATAAATAGATTCTGTCAGTTTGCGAACCATATTCTTTGGGTCTTCTGACACAAAGTTTTCTGGTTGCACAATATAAATTATTTCGTCAATGTTACCATTGAGAAATACCGTTTTGACATTCATTTAATGTAATTCAAGATCAAAATGTGCAACATGTGCTATGATTGTTTTAAATGAATTTTTCAAAGATACCGAAGAGAAAAAAACTCTTTAAAATCAATCCCAAAAGTCACTAGTTACAAGACGTACTTTATACCTCTCCACATGACCCTTCGAATCCTTCTTGGTTCTAAATGTCCATTTACAACCAATAGATTTCATACCTTTTGGTAATGGGACAAGTTCTTAAACTTTATTGTCTTGCATGAACTTATACTCCTTATTTATTGTATCAATCCACTTTGAGAACTGAAACTTTCCATGGCCTGACAAAAGTTGATTAGATCATCTTCCAGTATCCACAGTCTTCTTTACGTTCCTAGAGAAATATGACAATATTATTCTAAATTATATTTCTCCTTTCTCTGGTGGACCATCTTAATATTACCGGTTCTTGAGGTTGTTGAGTTTGTTCCTTAGAAATAGTTATCTTATCTTGAATGGGGTGCCGCTACGTTGTCGTTGTTAAGGTATCTCAACAATGACTTATAGAGGTAATTCGACATTGTCTTTTTGAGACTCCGAATTCACTTCTTGATCATAACAGGTATAGATTCCTGCACATCGTCAAAAGTGATAGTAGGAATCGTAATTGATTCCTTCTCAAAGATAATGATCCTGAATTTATTTCTTCTCCAAACTCAACATCCTCAAAAATTATATTACACTTTTCGTCTCAAAATTTTTTTCTTAGTGTGGGACCGTATAATTATTAACCCCTTGATCTGTAGCATAATCAATAAAGTAGCTGCTTATAATTTAACTTTGGTCTGTCTTCCCATTACACATTCAATATAAACATTAAAGTATATAAAATCAATGGAATCCAAATCTCATCAGACACAAATCGTTCAACTCTATTTCTAGAGAAGTGACCTAATGCTTATGTCATAATGAGGCTAAAAAAAATTATTAATTTTGCATTTAGTACCACATGACTTTACTTGCAATGTCTTATTATAAAATGCAATAATTTCAATTGAATATAGGTTATTATAATCCTTAAGGGAACCGTTACCAATAATATTTGAATTTAAAGATATATTAAACTTATTGTTTCCAAATGAACAATGGTAACCAGATTTGTCCATTAAGGAAACTGAAACTGAATTTCGTCTAAAAGACGGTACAATAAAAGTGTCTATCAAATTTAAATAATAATCGGTTCCTAAAAATAACCTAAAATGTTCTATTGCATCCACTTCTACCGATTTACCGTCACCCACATAGATGTATCTTTCACCATCAATTGGCTTCAGTAGCTCAGACAACCTTGTCTATAAACACTAATGTGGGTAGTAGCACCAGAATCTAACCACCACGTGTTTTTAGGTACTAAATTTAAATTAACCTCAGAACAGACCAAACTTAGAAATGTATATTTCTTTATACGTCATGCGTAATACTTTTTACATTTCTTCCTTATGTGTCATGTCTTATCACAAAAGAACAACCCTTAGTTTTATATTGTTGTTTCTTTTGAGCTGGACCCTTAGCAGCTACTGTATTCATTTTCTTTTGCCCTTAAAGTTTATCCTATTAAACTTGGAAACTAATTTCTTATTTACATATATTATAGCAACATTAACTGTAAAGAGAAAAAAAGGGACATGCTCTAATTAATAACCAAAGAGTAAAATATAGTCAAACAAATCCAAACAATGGTGAACCCCATCTCAAGATACCTAGCTCATCATTAATATGAAGTCTTTGGACAGTGATATTAACTGCAAGTGGTACTCTTGGTGTAGTGATCAAATGTTGACAATAAGTCATGTTAAATAATAAGCCTATCTTTGGATCGGGTTATTATTCACATGTAAACCGTATAATTGTCACACATTTATCACCACAAGTATGTGTACAATTCGGCCAAGTATTAACCTTCCTTTGGGCCGGCTAATACCCGCATGAATATACACACACAAACATCCGACATCCCTCATAGACTATCTACGCAAGAGAGGTCACTTTGGCGACATCTTGTTTCAATGAGTCTACTTAGAATATTGGACAACTATTGCTAGTCTTAAAAGGCACAAAAAAATTGAATGTTGACTAAATTTTACAAAACTGAATCATGTCCAAAACTTTATATACATGCATATTCATAAGATTATTACTCAAATAAAGTAATAAAAAGCATAATCATGAATTTCAATTTGGCAAAATTGGATATTATCACTATAATAAAATTCATGAAATAATCTACGGAGGATATGCATCCAAAGATAATATCAAATAATGCATAAGGATTACTTTAAATAGAATAATCTATAAAAGGTCAAATATATGCATTAACAGATTATATCAAATAATCTATAAGGATTATTTTAAATAAAATAATCTACCGAAGACAAAATCCTAATTTTAATTTGAAAAATAATCATATATCTTAAAGATATCTCCTTTAATCATATGCATGTGAATTTGTTTTTGCATGAATTTATCGAAAACTATATTTCTGAATCCAAATCAATAACAATACCATAAAGAAAATGCTAAATCTGTTTTATACAATATTGATACTTAATCAGAGCTTTCCATACTAATAATTTCTTTATATCGAAACTATCACCTTTTGTTGCAATATTGATACTTAAACAGAATTGATAGTAACATGCTAGAATCCGTAAAGACCCATAAACAGAAGTTGCAATATTGATGACCATCAGTAGATCGATGACCGAAAGAAGCAAGAAATAGCACGTCTTACCAAATAAAACCACAAAGTAATAACTAAATTAACTCCTAACAGATCCAAAGATAAATACCGGACCCAAACAATAATTAAAAAAAACAATGATTTGATTTATATATAAAATAAGCCAGCAGTATACATAAAGAGGGTTTTAATTTGTGGATCTCGATAGATCAACCAGAACACTAAATTAAATTAGATCGAAGATCTAGGGTTTCTGAATAACAATAAATAAAAAATTGGATTCTAAACTTCGACCTCATACATCAAACAAGAGGCTCTGATACCACTTGTTAGAACTTTATTGTGCCATGTCGATTCATGAGATGAAAAACATAAATTAAATTACGAAAGCGTACCTGAATCCATTGCTAGGCTTGATGGATCGTGAAGCGATCGTCTCTTTATTGGGTTCGATCTTCCAACCCGCTACGGCCCTTAATAACAAAGATGAAATCTTTGTTCCTCTCTTTGTTGATAGGGATACAGAAGAGAATAGAGAAAACCCTCTCTTGGTGGCCGTATGAGTTGGGGACCATAACCCTAATGAATACACATATATATAGATATGTGTGTTATGATATTTCTAATTTGGCCCCTCATCAAATTAGAATTATCTTCGGTATCTACACATTAATTCCATAACAATTATACCCTTAAGCCAATTTTCAAATAGACCACTTTAATTTGGCTTAATTATTTAGATAGCCCAAACACAATTAATTTTACATGTGTGGCCCCTAATTATTGAATAATTCCAACACTTGGAACTCGGTGGATCATCATCATAGCATCACCAAGGTTGCACTCCGCTTGGATGCATGTAGGACAACATTATCGAAGTGGAGTAGAGCTACTTTTGGGGACTTATTTCAAGCAGTGAAGGAAGCAGAGGACAAGGTCCTTGCTGCTGAATTAGCATTTGAAATGGAAGGCTCAGAGGAGAATATAGTAGCTCTTGCCCAGAATACAGCGTTGCTCAAACAACGTGTTCGTATTGAGGAGGAGTATTGGAGACAAAAGTCCAGGATGAAATAGGATCTAGAAGGAGATAAGAATACAGCATATTTTTATGATTGTGTTAATTTTAAGAAGAAGGCTCTCCGAATCCACTCGATCTGTACTTCTGATGATGTATTACTGACTGATAAGTCTCATATTCAATCATATGAGGTTGATTACTACTCGGCATTGTACCAGCGAGGGGATATCAAAGAAGATGATGACTTCCTATTGGTGATACCATGTTTGGTCGAGGATGATGAGAATGACCGTCTCATAGCTCTTCCGACAAAGCAAGAGCTACTTGACACTATTAAATCTTTGGATATGAATAATGTGTCGGGACCCGATGGGTTTAGTGTTAAATTCTTTCTAAGCAGTTGGAAGATTATTGGTGATGATATAACAGAGGCAATGGGGATGTCTCTCTTCCTCGAGCCATTACGAATACCTCATTGGTGTTGATACCCAAGATCAAACAGCCAAAATCTTTCTCGGACTATCGACCGATTATTCTTTGTTCAGTGCTCAACAAAATTATTTCGAAAACCCTTGCCATGAGGTTGGCTCCTTTACTCCCCAAGCTGATTTCACCTGAACAGAGCGGCTTTGTTCGAGGTCGAGAAATTGTGGACAATATCGTCCTTGCTCAAGAAATAGTTGCTAAGATGAACAAGAAGCATTGGGGTAGCAATATTGCGATTAAGTTGGATATGATGAAGGCATATGATCGAGTGGACTGGAGATTTATGCTCACGGTATTGCGTAGGTTCGGCTTTCATAACAAATGGGTAGACATGATGCTTCGACTGCAGAATAATGTATGGTTTTTACCTCTGATTAATGGAGAAGCTGCGGGTTATTTCCAGGCATTCAGAGGAGTTCGTCAGGGTGACCCCATATCTCCAGCTCTGTTTATCCTTGCAGCCGAGGCTTTGTCCCGAAGTTTGAAGCTTTTGTCGTCTGCTGAAGGGTTCACACCATTCATCTCTCCCAGAGGATGCATGCCTATAACCTATTTGTCATATGCTGATGATGTCTTGTTGTTCTCATCAGGTAATTTACGATCGATATCATTGATTCAGGAGACATTGCGCAGATATGAGGAAGCGTCAGGACAAAAGCTAAATGTGGCCAAGACCAGACTATATGTTTCGGAGAAGACTCATCCAGATCGAATCACTGAGCTGGCAGATCGAACAGGGTTTGACATTGGTTCTCCACCTTTCATATATTTTGGTTGTCCTATGGCTGCTGGCCATAGAAATGCAGATATGTACGAAGAACTCCTCAGCAAGATACGGGCAAGAGTTGATGGTTGGCACAACAAAATTTTATCACCTGGAGGTAAATTAGTTCTACTAAAATCAGTGCTCACTTCAATACATGTTTACACACTGGCGGCGTGTAATCCCCCGTGTTCAGTATTAAAGCACATTGAGGCCGTGTTTAGTACTTTCTTTTGGGGTTCAAGCAATAGAGCACCTAAAAGAAAATGGTTGGGTTGGGAAGCTATTGCTCGAACCAAATCGGAGGGTAGTTTGGGAGTCAAGCGATTAGAAGACATTATGAAGGCTTTCACAATTAAATTGTGGTGGAAATTCAGAACACATGAGAGTCTCTGGATTCAATTTTTTATGTTGAAATATTGTTTCCAGGCGACCTCGACTGATGTGATGATCACGTCGAATTCTTCTCATGTTTGGAAGAGGCTATTGGCTGGGCGAGAGATGACAGAGCAATATATAGTATAAGAGGAGACGGGGATGCACTGGCGTAGGGTGTCGGGAAGGTTTACTCTAGCATCAACGTGGGACATTTTTCGAAGACAATGGCCGATCAACCCATCTTTCATTCATATATGGGGAACTTGTATCCCATATAAATGGTCAATATTGTTGTGGCGGGTGCTTCACTGTAAACTTCCTATGGATGAGCATATCATGACTATGGGATACAGTATGGCTTCTAAATGCCATTGTTGCATGCTTAGTTCGGTTGAAACAATGGAGCATATCTTTCATGAAGGTGATTTGGCTAGGAAGATATGGATTTCGATGCAGCTAGACTTTCAGATCAAGGGAAGGAGCATGACATTGATTCAAAGATTGCACAAATGGTGGCATGGGAAGCAGCTTCATCAACGACAGATTGGTGTTGGTGCGATAATATGGGTTTTGTGGAAAAATCGAAACAAATGGCGCTATGAAGGTTACAAGCTATCGAAGGAGGCCCTGGTGAAGGAGATTCATAGACAGATTTCTAAGGCTTCAATCAAGTGCTTGCATTAGTCGGAAGATCCTAGTTTGTAGTGTGACAAAAGTTTTGTACTTGACATTTTGTCCTCTGAATGAATAAAATGATGGTTTCGTAATAAATAAATAAATAAATAAATAAATATATATATATATATATATATATATATATATATATATATATATGCTTTTTGTTTTAAATAAAAGAAGGAAAAAAGAAAAAGAGAGAATCAATTTCTCACGAGATCATGAAGGTCTCGAGAGTGGGCTAACTGCCCCCAGACCTGAGCCATAGAGAAACCACAGCAGTAGTATATATGGGATATACATACGAACACAACCAACAAGCCACACCAGAACCTTCAAACCCTAAACCAATCCCTAACGAAGCAGCTCCACCTCGACCCTTGGCGGCCACACCATGGCCACGCACTACCGCGCAAGCCACCGGACAGCCGGCCAGAGTCATGGCGGCAATACAGCAAGGCACACCAGCGACCGCAGCAACGCTCTGCGAGGCCGACTTTGCAGCGAGGAATCGGCCTCATCGCTAGATCATCTTTCAAACTATTTTCTCTAGTATGAAGCCTATATATATACCTTCAACTTCCTCCAATTACTTTATGTGTAGATGCTCTAGAACGGCCAGTAGATCAAACCAAAATCGATGGAAAAACTGCCCCTAAAATAGGGCATAAACATTTCAAAAACCCCAAATAGGAAGGCCGATATCTTTTAGGGTTTACTGTGTTTTTGAAATCCACTTAAATAGATTAATAGTCAATATGACCGACTTTAATGTCACGCCTCGATCCCGCTAGGGTCGTCCGCCTTGCCTGGATCCTTGCGGGATCGTTCGTCCTCGCTAAGGCGTGATGTCGTGCAAGCCTAAGTTGTGCTTGCACAAGGCCAAGTACCTGCACAAAACAACTAGTCAAGCAAAACACACTTACGCACCCATTTATTGCAGAAAACCAAATATTGGACACAGAGAATGGAAATGGAAATACTTTTTTTTTATTAATAAACTTGATAGAAAATACAAGTACAAAGCTTTGCAAACTCAGAGTGCCTTATCTTGGCTACATGATTCTCTATAAAATTCTCTTTTGTAAATAGTCGCAATGCCCATACATGATATCCCTTTTTACATGCTAGAAATATAAAGACACCTTCAAAGGAAAAAAAACTGGCAACTTGACAAAAATAAAAAAAGAAGCTTGAGGCAATCCACGAGCTCTACTGGGCTAGACGAGCTTCAGTGCCTCACTTGAAATCCCCCTGTTCTCTTGCTTTCTGAAAAGGATGCCCATAACATGGGTCAGCACACATCATGTACTGGAGATCGGCTCTTCGCTGAAACTCACAAATATCTGCACTAATTCAACATGTGAAGCTATATATTTACTAGTGCTCTTTCTACTTGTCTAGGTTCTTTTTAACAATTCATAAGAAACTTAACAGAAGAATATTTTATAACCAACTTACCCATCGCCGACAGTCATCCATGCACAAGACAGGTTAGCACAATTTGCATATGATACAAAGGTATACTGGTTAACTCTGTATCTTTTGTTAGGTTGCAATGCACTCTGATTTCATAAATGTACGTAACTATATGTTGGTCCACAGGTCATTTCCTGTGATTAGCCTTTGTGACACATGGGTTCAGCTCGTTGCCATTTGGACATTGATGCAACATTCGAGGTTTCTTGTACCTCAAAATGTCTAGACAATCTTCCCCAGGCCGAGCGATTCAAGGCACCTCCAGAACCGCCCGAGAGATCTAGTTTCCTTGTGCACAAGTTGTCCAAGACCTATTCATACTCTGTAAGGCGACTGTTATGCAACACATGTATTTATGCTTTGCGTTGGTTTATGACAGAGCTATGGCTCCTAGCTTTGGGATAATTCTCTTTGCTGTGGCAACGTGTACATATTCGTCTGTACACATCTAAACATTTGAAGCATATTCATAGGCAACAGATATTATTCATATGGAAACAGATGAAGCGACAACATATAATCCAGCATATGATTCAATTCATTATCTTCCCTTTATCTTTTGTTATTGTGGTATCATTGATCATAGGGATGAGACAACAGAATGGACTAGAGATCATTTTTATTAGGGCATACAAATAAATGCAAGCCCGGTTAGAGCAACTCACTAAAATGAATCTTAGTTGAGAGAAGGAGGGACTTCACGCACTGTTCACGCTCTTTGTATGTCTATGCGTCCTCCTGCATCGGCACCAACATTCGATTAGCATACTTCAGTCTCTTTCTCTCAAAATTCGGAATGAATGCGATATGCGATAAAAGCGAACAATGAAAACCAATCATCGAAAACCAACACAAAAATGCATTTATCAAAACCAAGCAGCGAAAGAAAACATCCAACGAAAACTATTGGACTCATTTCAATATAACCCGATCCATTAGTTGGAAAGGTTCATTGCATTTCATCTGTGATCAATCGATACCGGCAAAAGTTTCACCAAATACTCAGTTCGAGACTGAGTCAGCAAGCCGTGGGTATTACATAGTGGACTGCGAGGAGCGGGGCACTACATAATAATCCACTGAGAAAAAGTTTGTCCTCAAAACTTAAGATATAAACTCACCTCAACTGGAATTGCCATCAGTATCAAGTAGGGTGGAGAGATTGAAGACACAAGCATTAGCAGCAGCATTCCGCAACTGATGATTATGTGGGTTATCTCTGATTGGCGGTGGGTCCCTCAGCTGCCCACGCTCCTCGGCATTGTTTCGATTTCTCTTTGGATAATTTCTGACGGCATGACCCTGCTGGCCACAACCGAAGCAAGCTTTGCACAAGGAATGACAGGTTTCCTTTGTGTGGCCCTTCATGCTGCAGTAGCTGTAATCTAAAGTTTTTGTACGACAATTATCTATCGTGTGGCCCTGACGGCTGCAGAATCCGCACTCTACTGTGTTGCGATTATCTTCCTCTGTTTTCTTTTCGTTGTCGTGGTATATATTTGCAGATAGATTGTGACTGTATTGAACTTTAGCTGACGCCTTCCTCAGGCTAAATTGTTCCACCTGTAGCGCTGCCTCAAAGGCCTGAGGATATGACTCATATTCTTGGTTCAGTATACTCAACTGAATGTCATCGTTCAGACCTTGAACGAACCGATTTATGTGGGCCTGCTCCGTTGGCAACATAACAGCAACAAAATTTGCTAGCTTGGCAAATTTAGATTCATAGTCTTCTATGGACATGCTCCCTTGCTTTAAGGATATGAAATCATTCTCCATCTTTTGACTGATAGCAGAAGGAAGATACGGCTCCAAAAATGCTTTCTTGAACGAAGCACAAGAAATCTTTCCACCCTTAGCAGTTTTAAGCAGCTCTGGTTTCTTCGCTTTTCACCAATCTTTTGCCCGCAGTCGTAGTTGCAAAGCGGCACAAACTACCTTCTTGCTACTCGGAACTCCTACGAACGCGAACAGACTCTCCATTTTATCGATCTAGTCCATCACCTTATCTGGTGATGTCTTGCCTTCAAATTCTGGAGGTTTCGCGTCTAAGAAGTCCTTTGGCCTAAAGGAAGTGCGCCTGTGCACTGGCTGGGGTTCATCACCATCCACGGGCTCAATCTCCGGTGTTCCTGTCGGTTTGGTTGCTACAGTAGTATCTCGATTTCCAGCTAGCGAAGTCACGAGCTGAGTCAAAGCATCCAGTTGTTTTTGTCGGGCCTCCAGTCGAGCCTGTTGTATCTGGCCACGCTTCTTATTATCCTTCCTCTGTAGTTCCATCATGGGCATGATCCGCTCTATCAGATCGGTTGGGCCAGATGGTCGAGGAGGAGCCATTTCTCTACAAAAGAGTATAACTTCTGCTAGTCTCATAAAATATTATGGACTTATTCACTACAAAAATAAGCCAAATTAGCGACGTCTAGATACGTCGCTAATTAAGGCATATACGTCGCTAAAGTTATTTAGCGACGGAAAATGAAGGTCGCAAAAAACCTAGTCGTAGATGACAAATTCGTCTCCCTACGTCGCTATTTGCGACGTCACCACTATGTCGCTGTATCGTCTTAATATTAGCGACAGAGGACGACAAAAAATGATTTCGCCAAATTAGCGACATAGTACGATGTATTAGCGACGTCCAGTTATATTTATGTGATGACATGGCATGCCTGCCATGTCAGCATCTTAGCGATGCACAACGACGTATTAGCGATGTCAGTATTCTACAATGAAGCGACGGATTGCGACGGTTGGCGACGCAACGCCGCTATTTAGCGACGTACATATACGTCGCTATCCGTCGCTTTCTGTCACTATACATCGCAGAATAATAAAATAATTATTTAAAAAAATATAATGTGTATTTTTGTTATGCTGTGTGTCTGTGTTTACAGTGTGTGTGAAGTGCAGTGTTCGAACCATCGACAGTTTTGCTTACTGTTCTATGTTTTATCTTGGATAAAAAGAGCAACAGTTCAGGATGCACTTCTCAGAGCTTCCTCTTCACGTCCTTCACCTTCTCGAGATCCTATACGACGTCCAGAGAGAGTGAAGGATGTGAAAATGAAGCTCTCAGAAGTACACCCTGAACAGTTGCTCTTTCTGTCCAAGATAAAATATACAACAGTAATTGAAACTATCGATGGTTCCGAACACTGCATTTCACACACACTGTAAACACAGACACACAGCATAACAAAAATATACATTATATTTTTTAAAATTTGGGTAGCACCTCCTTTGTATATCAGATCATCGCTTATAATCCAGCGTAGGTATATTTGTCATCCCCGTCGCAGATATCACAAAGTAAATATCACAATAAAACTACCAACAAAGTAAATATCACGAAGTAAATATCCAACAAACATACATGTCCACAATGGAGGGAAAATAAGAATGAAAATTAGTGTACAGAACGGTCAATGGGCCCATAGGGCCAATACATACAAAGATGATAAAAAATCTACTGGATCACTAAGGACCCCTGCAGCACATCTGGGATAGCATATACTCATACTACTCCTGTGTGAGCTGCACCGTAGGGGCAGTAGAAGGCAGTACAACGTTTGGAGTCGGCGCCGTCGATGGACCGGGAGGACGTATCTGCTCCAGCTCTCGCAGTCGGTCACCATGCGCAGCAAGGGTACTCACCATCCTCTGAGTACTCTCCTCAAGAGAAGTATGTAGCTGGGTGAGTGAGGCAGCCACGGTCTTCTGCGATCCCTCCAGCTCGACCTGTCTATGCTCTGTGCGCTGCGTAGACTCGGTGAGCGTGTGCAAACTGGCAGCTATAGCCTGCTGCAGACTCATCAACTCCTGTATACTGCGCTCGACCGTATCAAATCGTCCAGTGATCATCGGATCGTCGGATCATCGCTCTGTCCCAGCTGCCTAAGAAATCTGCTGCTACAACTTGCGATGCAGCTCATGGAGCTGTCTGCACACATCCTGCGCTCATGATGACGCCTGCGAACCTGGAGACTGCGTACTGACGGAGGGGGCCCGGGATGACTCTGAAGCCAAATAGGCGCCGTAGGATCCCGTACCGTAGTACGTACCCTTCTGAAGACCGCCAACGGCGGCCATCCAGAGCTCGTCCGGCGATGGAGCTGTAGGCGGCTGGAAGGAAGTACCAGCCCCTCCCTCTGCTGGTACACTAGCAGCAGCAGCCACCTCCTCTTGTAGCCGAACAAACTCGGCCTAGAACAATGTTTGCTAACGTATAAGTGTTTGCTAAAGTCTAATTGATATCTATTTTCCTGTTTTCTAAATTATAGTAAATTAATATAAAGAATAGAACGTACATATGCCTGCGTCGCCCTCTCGTCAATGAACTCCCCAGCCCTCCGATGGGTGACCAGGAAGACGGTCACCATGTTGGAGTCCTCACCCTTTTTTACCTGTTAAAATATATTATCTATTATTAGTATTAAACATTCTATCCAACTATATATAAAATAATGTCCGTCATAGGAAATATACCAGACGAAGAAAATGCTCCGTCATCGGAATGGAGCCGCCACACCACTTACCGGCGCTCGACCGCGCTACCTTGGCCTTGTCAGACCGCTCCTGGTACCTGGGATCGCCGAATCTAGCCTTCATCGCAGTCTACTGCTCTGGCGTGATCCAACCATAGATCGGCTTTCCGGAGCGATCACGAGACTTCTGGTCGTGGATCATATCACGGATGAGCTTGCTTGCGACGGCAGAAAATTGGGCCTCGATCTTCACCGTCCGGTGTGGTGGATAGAAATAGGTCCTCTACAAGAAGTAAAAAGTTGTATAATATACACAAATGATTATTAAAATTTAAAAATAATCAAATTTTTTACCTTGAAGTGGACGAACCAAAAGGTCTTCCTATCTGTGGGAGCATCTGAGTAGTTAATCCAAGGCCCACCAAAGTTCTGCCTCAGAAATACCCCCAGCTGTCTCTGTACTGCAGGAGACCGATATCTATACAATAATAATTTTCATGAATATATATGTACATATAATCATTTGAGAAATATATATTAACTAATTAACTTACTTCGTAGGCCTGTCCGTCCAAATCTCCATACGCGTCTCGCCCGGGAGAGCGCATGGAGGGTCGCTCTCACCTCCTATCTGGGTAGGATCAGTCTGATCGCCGTCCTCCATATGCTCGACGTCGGCTCCCCCCATGGAGCCGTCGGCAGGAGGAATGCTGGACGCAGGATCAGGAATGCTGGACGCGGGATCAGGAATGCTGGATGCGGGATCAGGAACGCTGGACGACGAGGTAGGAGTCTCCAACCTGCTGGAACTGCCCTGTCCTGGTAATGGACCGGGAACAGAACGGTACAATGGCGTACTCGAAGATGAGGATGAGGGTACAGAATCTCCATCCCCAGTCCAAGGCAGACGGGACTGCCTAATATAAAATCCTCCGCGTCGTCCAGATGGTCTAGTCATACCTGATAATAACATATGACAATAAAACAAAAATACATATTTATATGATAAACATCACAGATTTTTGAAAAATATCATAGTCACAGATAAAAGTGTCACTAAAGTATCACATATTTATATGATAAAAGTGTCACTAAAGTGTCAAATATGATGATGAAACAAACGTACAGATTTAATCCTCTTCTGAAAATTTATTTAGTTCATTTAGCTCATCTTCTTCTTCTTCTTCTTCTTCCTCCTCTACATCTTCACTTTCATCTGCATCTTCCTCTTCAGATAATTCTACTTCTTCTACATAATTAGATGTGTAATGAGGAACTTCCGTCGTGTACACTTCTATAATATTTATTACAAGAGGTAGTTCATCCTCTTGATAAGCTATATCGTCAACCTCAAAGGTATTTCTAGCTTTGGTCTTGCATACTGCCCACCAGTCCGACTTTGTTGTTTTTTGTTTAGGATAACTTGTGAAGTACACGAGCTGAGCATGACTTGATAGGACAAATGGGTCATAGTCTTGATATCGACACCGATAGTTTATATCCACAAGACCGTGCTTGTCTACTTTCCAACCTTGACCTTCAATCGGATCGAACCAATCACACCTGAATAACACAATCTTAGCAGGCTCTATTCCATAACTATATGTCAGCTCTACGATCTCCCATAGCACGCCATAGAAATCGTTGCCCGCATCAACATCTTTGTAGTTCGAAGATCTGATACACAAACAGCTATTTTTGGTGGAGTCGAGATCCACAAAGTTGTCTCTGATCGGGCAAGTTGCTGACTTGAACCTAAACCCATTAACACAGTAGCTTGGCCATATTTTTGCAGCATAAATTGGTCCCTTGGCTAGCGTTCTAATAGACTCATTCTCAAGTCTTGCGTATGGACGATCGACCTAAATACTACGAAAAAAGAAATTAAGCTCATTCTCAATCAAGTGCATATACAGAAAGGTAATTACAGAGTTCTCAAGTCTTACATATGCACTCAACCATGATGGAAAATAATGCTTTATTTCTTGTTCTAGTTCTTCTTATGTTATGTGTGGCCTACCTGACCTCACATCATCATTAAATATGCTAAAAATAACAACGTTCAATTAATGTAATAGTATAATAATCAACACTATTAAAATAATGAAGACGTATTAATTACTTACCCCTCTAGTTTCTCTACTTCCTCCTCGTCGCAGTTGAGCAATACATACACCTGAGCAGCCCTTAGCTCATCATCGTTCAGATATCTCTTTTTTATTTTACCCGATGGCTTTCCTGGAGCATTGAATACCTTCAGTATTGTATCATTATATTCACAATCTCCGTCGTTGTTTCTGGAAGCTCTCGTTCTATTAGTTGCAACATGAGGCTTGAAATACATCGAATAAAAGTTTGTAATCTCCTCGAGAACATAGGCTTCACAAATAGAACCCTCGACCCTGCCTTATTTTTTACCTTTCTTTTTAGGTGATTCAAATGTCGCCCGAACGGGTACATCCATCGATATTCGATGGGTCCACCAACACGTGCCTCATAGGATAGATGAATCGGCAAATGCTCCATAGAGTCGAGGAATCCAGGAGGAAACACCCTCTCTAGCTTGTACAGTGTTACCGTAATGTCCTTCTCTTGCTTTTCTAGACGATCAACGAGCAATTTCTTAGAATAAAGATCCCTGAAGAATATGCTAAGCTCCATCAATGGATCTGAAACTGCCTGCGATAAGAATTCCTGAAATGCAATCAGAATTACCCTCTCCATTAATACGTGACAGTCGTGGCTCTTCATACCCGTCAATTTGTTTTCCTTAGGATCGACACATCTTCTCATATTTGACACATATCCATCTGGAAATTTTAGGCCCTGGATCTACCGACAAAGTCTCACTTTATCCTCCTTGTCCAGCAAGAAAATTGACTTCGACAGGAACTGTTTTCCATTCTGTTCTATCAAATGCAACGCAGGGCGTTTGCATATTTCTTCTAAGTCCAACCTGGCCTTGGGATTGTCTTTCGTTTTTCCCTTTACGTCCATCACAGTATTAATTATGTTATCAAATACATTCTTCTCAATATGCATGACATCAAGATTATGTCTGATCAGATTGGTACTCCAGAATGGCAGATCCCAGAATATGCTCCTCTTTGTCCAGTTATGATCTCTACCAAATCCATTGTACTTGCACCCAGTTGTAGGATCTTCGATAGCACATGGAAAATCTTTAACCTCCTCCCATATCGTAGCTCCGCACCACCTTGGCAGTTGATCACCCTTCTCTACAACGTCGACACGGAATGCATCCATGTTCCTTCTGAACGGATGATCTTTTGGCAGAAATTGTCGATGGCAATCAAAAAAGCACGGTTTTTCTCCGTGTTTCAAGCGGAAAGCCTTACTTCGGTCCATGTAATTTAGAAATGAGAGATGGCCATGAGTGCTCTATCCAGATAACATTCCATAGGCCGAAAAGTCATTGATGGTCCACATAAGGGTTGCCTTCATCTGAAAATTCTGCTTCCTGGAAACATCGTACGTGTTAGCGCCTACTTCCCATAACTGATTCAACTCATCTATCAAAGGCTGTAAATACACATCAATGTTCCTCTTAGGATTGTTCGGTCCAGGAATTATAACGGTTAGAAACATGTACTGAGTCTTCATGCACATCCAAGATAGTAGGTTATACGGAGTGACAATCACAGGCCAGCACGAATACTGGGATCCCGAAAGACCAAAAGGAGTAAAACCGTCAGAAGATAGCCCCAACCTGACATTATACGGATCTGAAGCAAAATCAGGATACACTCGATCAAAGTGCTTCTACGCTTCTCTATCGGATGGGTGATCCAACACTCCTTCAATCTGTTCTCGCATGTGCCAACTCATATTTTTGGCCGTCTCTTTCACCATAAATAATCTTCGCAACCGCGACGTTAAAGGCAAGTAATGCATTGAATTGGTCGGTCTTCTTGCACGGGTAGACCTTCCTGTACTAGTTGTCTTATAGCGATCAACACCACAAAATCTGCACACATCTGCGTCCTTGTCGTCTTTGTAGTACAGCATGCACCCATTGCGACAAGAATCAATTTTCTCGTATCCCATCCAGAGCGATCTCACCATCCTCTTAGACCGATAGAAGTCTTTAGGTAACTTAGCACCCGCCGGCAAGATCTTTATAATCAACTCCAACACTCGGTTGTAGCATTCTTGCGACATGTTAAAATCTGACTTAATGCTCAACAGTCTTGTAACGATCTCCAACGGTGAATGATCCTCACAACCAGGATACAATAGAGTTCTTGCATTCTCCAGCAACTCCATGAACTTTGCAGCATCGACATTCGGTGCCTCCTCAGCTGCATCATGAACGAAACTAGGTCCCGTAGCATTGAAAACCATGTTCGCGCATCCGTCGTCGTATGCATGATTATCTGAAACAAAATTAGGTCCCGTATGCATATACGGCTCAACATAATGCTCCGGCTCTGATGCTAAAGACACAAGTTCTCCGTATGCGATCCACTGATAGTAATTAGGCGTGAAACCCCTCGAGTACAAATGATATGTCACTTCCACTTCTGGATAATATTTCACGTTATGACATTTCACACACGGATACTTAATTTTGGTGCCGTCCATGTACTGAGGGAACGCCTTAGCAAACTGCAGGAACTGCTCTGCTCCCGCTATGTAATAATCCGGCACACCACACATATCATCAAGACGACGATTGTACATCCATGAACGATTCCGCAAGTAGTAATTCATATCCACTTGGAATTAATTCTGCAAAGATGGACACACATTATCCAATAGGCACAAATTCGTATATTATGTCTTATTATGGGACACACATTAGTAGCGGACAGTTACTAATAACCATGCTATATCGTACATAAGTTCTTATGCATCCAACGTGTACACATACGCTATCTATTCTTACTGATGCCAATCTCATTCAGACACACTAGATTCATTTCGATATCGCCAGGGTCAAGTTAAAAATTGTCTTAATTAACATTAATTTTCAAGACTTGATGTCACGACCCGCACCCTAGAGTTAGGGCACGAGAACGTAACAACGCCCAGCCTACGCCGCAGTGTCGGCGGTAGAACGCTGTCCTAGGTCTCAATGCATCTAACAGTATAAGACTAAACAGTTTATACTCCCCAAATGGGGGTGACATAGCAGAATGTTAACTCAATCACATCTAAGGTAGAGCATAAAGGAAGATAGATAAAACATAAAATTGAAAAGAGATACAACAGATAGAAATCTAAGTGTCTAAGATACAAACTCAGAATACATCTCAAAACTCAAATACAGTAATCCATAAATACAACTCAAGATGACTGAAAATAAACTATAAGCAAAAACCCTAGCTATCTATGCAACCTCTACTGTCTCCTCTAGGCTAGCAGGCAACCTCCAGTCTATCCGTAAAATTTATCAACGGGTCCAGTCAGGACTGGAGCGAGCACAGTACATCTCAACAGATCATAGCAGGTTAGAAAATATAATCATACAATAAAGTAAGATACAGGATCTGAAGGAAATACAGTATGTAAACAGAGAAATAGAACTGTAATAGAAATATCTACTATATATAGAGAACTAACAGTGACTAGTGAGTCAGAGTAAAATATAAACATGTGAATGGCATAGGAGATTCATGACTACAGCTAAGAGAGTGATTCATGACTACAGCTACTTGGATAATATTTAAATGTCTATTTCTACTCCCCCATCCACAATCAATACACAAGGATCTGTTCAAGTTATGTTAAGATTCATGAAACTTCACATGGCTCATAAAATAAGTGATACGTGAAGGTGATTTATGATGGCTCTGTGAACATGAGAGTACATGTGTCACAAGTGATTCGTGAATTAGAGGAAGCATAGAGATACGTGATGATTCGTGAAACGTACAAAATATGCAGTATTCGATGCTCCCGAGGGGGATAACATCTCATGAAAAGATCCATATAGTACCAATCCGTGTGACCAACGTGACAGTATCAAGTAAAGTAATTTAAAGCAGGAAAATAATTCTAAACAGGATATAAAATGATCAGAGAATGTACTCGCCTGATATATGAATGTCCAAGGTAAAGATACTGTCCGAGGAGAGGTGTCTGGCTCCTAATTAGAACAGCACAAGTCAGAACATGTCCAGAAGGGTAATATAAAGCACTACAATGCATTCTACATGAATCTAGGTCAAACTAGGCCAAAGTCAACCCTTGGTCAACTTTGGTCAACTGCACTAGTCAAACTAGGTCAAACTAGGTCATGTCCTAACCCAGTAAGTCTTACTAGGCCTAACCAAGACTATCCTAGCAAGCACACATCAATACAAGACTATACAAGCCAACATACACCCAACTCTATATAGCATGCAATTATTCAATACTCAAATAGGCAAGAATTCACATTGGATATACACTAGGTAATCTATTACTTTAAGCTATATATGTCTACACATATATACACATGCATATATTGGTATTCAACATTAGGTCTATAATCATGGCATTTTAAATGGTTATATAAACTTATATATTACAACACAATATGCTAACATATATATAATATACATACATAGCTAAGTTAACTATATTCATAAATACTTATTTAAGAGGCTATGTGTGTGTATGTGAACATGGCAAAGGGGCAAGTGAGGGTTAAATGGGCATACATAGTGTATACATATCAAAGAGTATCAAAGTGTAAGTGAACAATGTGTCAAGTGTGATAGTGTCAACATAGTGTAAGGGGGTACATGAGGTAATATAGGATTTGTGTTAACATAGAACATTATATCTCATTAACTTGTATATTGTATACATTACATCTATTATTATATTACATTCATGCTTGCATTCATTTATTCTCTTGCACCACTATATGCACCATACATTACATACTATGGAACCTACATATTCATTACAAGCCATACTTATACATGCTTACATTAGATAGGATACTTATACCTCATACATCATTTATTTAACCATTTACTCATGCTTTCATTCTCTATTTAATTACATAATGTATATACATTAACATGGGTTAAAATCAAATAGAATATTATATTACACACAAGGGTGCACAAAATGCGTATGCCGAATAGTAACTCCTACTAATAATCAATACTGTACCATCTCAGTATGAATTAAAATTTAGGATTAAAGTATGTTATAGATCTATGTGTTAGCTTTCCGAAACTTCAAACGGATCGCATTTTCGTTTCCGAAAACTCCCAAAATCGCGAAAACACCGAGAACGCATTTATCTTTCGTACAGCTGACACTCAAATAATTCTCCAGAAGGTTACAGAAAGAATTAGGCCTATTAATACATGTTTTTGGAAAGCTAACTTCAATACGCTTCTTTTAAAAAAAAGGAGATTAAACCGAGTTTTGAGCTAGAAGTTATGACATTTCTAAGTTAGGGCTGAAATTAAAAACGTGGATAAAAATCATGACGGATTTAGGTAGTTTGAGACAAAAGAACACAAGTATATAACATAATATATCAAAACTCACTCTCTACACTAATATATATATGAGACACTATAGAACACATCTCTAATACAAAAATATGAGATTAAACATGTAATAATTCATTCATACATAACAACAACACATAGTGTGTCCAAATTTGGGATTTTCCCACATGGACACAACCACAACACAAAGGACACTCCTATGACCTCCAAATGGACACGAAATGGACACAAATGGAGATACAACCATGGGGGTCATTCCTATGGGTTCAAAATAGACCTATATGCATGAGGAAATGAAAAGGAGAAGGGATTTATACCTTCCGGTAGATCGAATCGAAAAAAAGCCTTCCCGGAGCGACACCGACACGTAGAGATTCCAAAAAGACACGAACGAGCTCCGAATCCTCCCAAACTTGGGTAGCTTCCTCCTTGGCTAGAATGGAGAAGGAAAGAAGAAGATTTGATGGTGAAATGGAAGGATTTGGTGGATAAATTGCTAGGGATTGTTCTCTAGGAATTTGGGGAAGAACAAGAGAGAGAGAGTATGGATGAGAATAATGAAATGAACTTGAGCCTATCCTCTTCCAAAGTGGCTGGCCATGGGGCTATTTGTCCTATTATGGTAAGGTCCAAAATGCCCCCACTAACCTATTCTATGAGTATTAGGAAAGGGCTAATTGGATGGGGCTAAATTAGTCATTCTAAAGTCTCTAATCACACTAACCTTATCCATAATAATTAGTCTAACCTCTAACTAAAATATTTCTATCATGTGGACTAAAATTAATATCATATGGGCCATGCCTAACTAGTGTGTGGGTCCCACTAGAGTCAAACTACCCCCGGGTCCCTGTTTCAAGTCGGATTGAGTTGAAATTCGAACCCGACTCAAATAACCCCAAAACAATATCATAAATAATAAAATAATATCAAAATAATTCAAAGAGGTCAAATGCAAAAAATATCCTTAGGCCAAAAATGACATTAAAATATTATAATCACATGGTTAGGCTCTAGGTCAAACAATCTCTAGGGTTTCACTAGCAAAACGTCAAAACCACAAGTCATTGATTTAAATAATTTTAAAATGATTTAAAATCACCAAAAATCATATCACGAATTAAATAACATTATTAAAATAATTATAAACACGAAATTTCAAAATTTCCCTCATTTGGGAAATTGGGTGCTACAACTCTACCCACCTTAGAAAAATTTCGTCCTCGAAATTTAAGATCGATAGTACTCCTTCTAGAGCCTCTAACCTACCCAATATCTAAGGTAACACTTCCTAACACTGGAATAATAAACAAAAATCTAAAAAGTGTTAATCTAGGAATACCTCCAATACTGCTCTGCTGTACGGCGGTAATGGAACTTCAATAGAATATGGACTGGAACCTATATCCAAGGGACTGGACCTATTTTAAAGTGGTCTTAAATAAGGATGAAAAGGAACTGATCATAGGCTATAGGTATGCTCAAACTATTATCTTCTTATTAACCATCTATTAATACATTCTATTATCATAGGAACGATGCATTACTAAGACATATAGGCTCCTATCTCTCATAACACATTTATACTTACCAAAAGACTAGTACATCCTATCAAGGCTGATACTATAATCTCTCCTAAATATCCTAAGCTACATGTTTATAGACACACATCCCCACATCAAGGACTAACCCATATATATCTACAACTGATACTAATGGAGTGACGTCCCTATTTCCCAACAATCAAGGTCTAAAAAAAATTTATCTAAATCATGCAATTTGAAGGAATAGTATACAAGGTCAGGGCATACCGTAGCAGTTGGAAGTCTCACCTAGGTACACTAATCATTCTAGGTCAAAACAGTACTATGGTATCAACACACAAACAATCTAGGGTGTCCTAATTGGAAAGGTAAGGGAACAACAATCATCAAGGTTGTAGGGTTGTCTACCATCCTATATGAAAATTGGTCATTAACAAGCAACCAAGAAATTATTAAAAGGTTACTATTCCATAAAATGGCAAAAATTGAAAATTTAGGCACAACAAATCACAAATAGATTTTTGTCTTGACACGATCTAAGTTGATCAATTTCGGGGTAAAACGAGACTTGGGCAAGAAGGGAAATCAATGAAATCAAAGTATGAGCACGAGCATCCAATGATGGAGGTTCAGGTCATGATTAAATTTAATTCGACTGAGTACGAATACGAGGTTCATAGGCGATGAAAAGATTTCAAAGAGAATTGTCAAGGCTGTCGCGAATGAGACTCTAGGGTCAAGTTTAACTATGTCTCCATTCTCGTAGATTGATACATGAAAAAGCGAACCAAAGTGCAATAGGTTGATCAGACCATCATGTACCGGTTCTGATTAGACAATATGTTAGTGGGTGGCCACCCAATAAAATATGTCATAACCAAGCTCGAAAATAGATAAGCTTGCAAAACTAAGGCTAATTTAGCAGCACAAGATATAAGGGTGGTAATGATGAAAGGAATTACATAGTCCAAGTTTCTTAACCAACGGGTCAAGTAATCAGATGAGGTACAAGGTTAAGCATCTAAGGAAACAAGCAGAACACCATCACATGTCGGGTCGAAAGAATTGAGTCAAGGCTGGATTTCTAATTGAAATAAGAAGAAATTTAGTATAATGGTAGAGGTTATAGTTTAGCCAGTTGACCAGAAAATCATATCAAGAAAATAGAGTACAAGAAGACGGGTTTTAGGGGGACATGATATACCTACACGAAGGTGAGCTCGTCTAGGTCTTGCATATAAGATTTGTTGGAGGGTAACAGCTAGTATTACATTCCGAATATCAAAGTCACGATAAGGAACGTCAAGGATCTCAATTAGAAAGTGGGAGTTCAAGAGGTGGTAATTAATGCACAAAAATAATGAAGATCGAGTTAGTCATCTGATAACCAGTTACGTCTTCTCTGAGCTACATAATTTATGTCACTTTCTTAGCCTTCCCATGCAAAAGATACGAAGATTCAAGGGTTTCGAAGTGCATCTGGCAGGGACGACAAGATATGGGTAATTAATGTAATAGGACAGAGTTTAAGATAAGAGGTAAATAAGAATGCAAGGGAATAATGGCGAGAAAGAATAATGAAGATATGTTCCTTCTCATCGGTTCAAACGAGAGGAACCCATCAAGCTTAAATTCAATAGCAAGAAATGAGGGTGAATCCAAACAAGAGGAAAAGGAATTCCAATTGAAGTTCAAAATGAGTTTCTCAGGGGTCGTCCCAGAAATCTCTTAAAGAATCCTAAGCGTGATTGAGTACCTTGGATTTGAAAATATTAATCTAAATACAAAATTAAATCAACAACTACAAAATTTTATCAAAATCATCAACTAATACTAGGATTCAACGTTCTACAATGAATCCACAAAATTAAATTCAAATCAAGGAAAAAGGTGAATCAAAACAAGAAAAAGGAGTTTAAATCGGAATTCAAAATGAGATTCTCAAGGGTCATTCCAGGAATCTCTCAAGGAATCCTAACAGTAATTGAGTATCCTCTCATCCTAACATCTTAATTTATATATCCTATAGCAGGCTCGTAGTAGTATAACTAAGTCATTGCGCTACTACGAAATCGCACTAATGCGAATCTCGACCTGCATGGGCCACCACTAAAAATGTGTCACGACCCGTACCCTAGAGTTAGGGCACGAGAACGTAACAACGCCCAGCCTACGCCGCAGTGTCGACGGTAGAACGCTGTCCTAGGTCTCAATGCATCTAACATTATAAGACTAAACAGTTTATACTCCCCGAATGGGGGTGACATAGCAGATTGTAAACTCAATCACATCTAAGGTAGAGCATAAAGAAAGATAGATAAAACATGAAATCGAAAAGAGATACAACAGATAGAAATCTAAGTGTCTAAGATACAAACTCAGAATACATCTCAAAACTCAAATACAGTAATCCATAAATACAACTCAAGATGACTGAAAATAAACTATAAGCAAAAACCCTAGCTATCTATGCAACCTCTACTGTCTCCTCTAGGCTAGCAGGCAACCTCCAGTCTATCTATAAAATTTATCAACGGGTCCAGTCAGGACTGGAGCACAGTACATATCAACAGATCATAGCAGGTTAGAAAATATAATCATGCAGTAAAGTAAGATACAGGATCTGAAGGAAATACAGTATATAAACAGAGAAATAGAACTGTAATAGAAATATCTACTATACATAGAGAACTAACAGTGACTAGTGAGTCAGAGTAAAATATAAACATGTGAATGGCATAGGAGATTCATGACTACAGCTAAGAGAGTGATTCATGACTACAGCTACTTGGATAATATTTACATGTCTATTTCTACTCCCCTATCCCCAATCAATACACAAGGATCTGTTCAAGTTATGTTAAGATTTATGAAACTTCACATGGCTCATAAAATGAGTGATACGTGAAGGTGATTCATAATGGCTCTGTGAACATGAGAGTACATGTGTCACAAGCGATTCGTGAATCAGAGGAAGCATAGAGATACGTGATGATTCGTGAAACGCACAAAACATGCAGTATCCGATGCTCCCGAGGGGGATAACATCTCATAAAAAGATCCATATAGTACCAATCCGTGTGACCAACGTGACAGTATCAAGTAAAGTAATTTAAAGCAGGAAAATAATTCTAAACAGGATATGAAATGATCAGAGAATGTACTCGCCTGATATCTGAATGTCCAAGGTAAAGATACTATCCGAGGAGAGGTGTCTGGCTCCTAATTAGAACAGCACAAGTCACAACATGTCCATAAGGGTAATATAAAGCACTACAATGCATTCTACATGAATCTAGGTCAAACTAGGCCAAAGTCAACCCTTGGTCAACTCTGGTCAACTGCACTAGTCAAACTAGGTCATGTCCTAACCCAGTAAGTCTTACTAGGCCTAACCAAGACTATCCTAGCAAGCACACATCAATACAAGACTATACAAGCCAACATACACCCAACTCTATATAGCATGCAATTATTCAATACTCAAATAGGCAAGAATTCACATTGGATATACACTAGGTAATCTATTACTTTAAGCTATATATGTCTACACATATATACACATGCATATATTGGTATTCAACATTAGGTCTATAATCATGGCATTTCAAATGGTTATATAAACTTATATATTACAACACAATATGCTAACATATATATAATATACATACATAGCTAAGTTAACTATATTCATAAATACTTATTTAAGAGGCTATGTGTGTGTATGTGAACATGGCAAAGGGGCAAGTGAGGGTTAAATGGGCATACATAGTTTATACATATCAAAGAGTGTCAAAGTGTAAGTGAACAATGTGTCAAGTGTGATAGTGTCAACATAGTGTAAGGGGGTACATGAGGTAATATAGGATTTGTGTTAACATAGAACATTACATCTCATTAACTTGCATATTGTATACATTACATCTATTATTATATTACATTCATGCTTGCATTCATTTATTCTCTTGCACCACTATATGCACCATACATTACATACTATGGAACCTACATATTCATTACAAGCCATACTTATACATGCTTATATTAGATAGGATACTTACACCTCATACATCATTTATTTAACCATTTACTCATGCTTGCATTCTCTATTTAATTACATAATGTATATACATTAACATGGGTTAAAATCAAATAGAACATTATATTACACACAAGGGTGCACAAAATACATATATCGAATAGTAACTCCTACTAATAATCAATATTGTACCATCTCAGCATGAATTAAAATTTAGGATTAAAGTATGTTATAGATCTATGTGTTAGCTTTTCGAAACTTCAAACGGATCGCGTTTTCGTTTCCGAAAACTTCCGAAATCACGAAAACACCGAGAACGCGTTTGTCTTTCGTACAGCTGACACTCAAATAATTCTCCAGAAAGTTACAGAAAGAATTAGGCCTATTAATACATGTTTTTGGAAAGCTAACTTCAATACTCTTCTTTTAAAAAAATAGAAGATTAAACCGAGCTTTGAGCTAGAAGTTATGACATTTCTAAGTTAGGGCTGAAATTAAAAACGTGGATAAAAATCATGACGGATTTAGGTAGTTTGAGACAAAAGAACACAAGTATATAACATAATATATCAAGAACTCACTCTCTACACTAATATATATATATATGAGACACTATAGAACACATCTCTAATACAAAAATATGAGATTAAATATGTAATAATTCATTCATACATAACAACAACACATAGTGTGTCCAAATTTGGGATTTTCCCACATGGACACAACCACGACACAAAGGACACTCCTATGACCTCCAAATGGACACGAAATGGACACAAATGAAGATACAACCATGGGGGTCATTCCTATGGGTTCAAACTAGACCTATTTGTATGAGAAAATGAAAAGGAGAAGGGATTTATACCTCCCGGTAGATCGAATCGAAGAAAAGCCTTCCCGGAGCGACACCGACACGTAGAGATTCCAAAAAGATACGAACGAGCTCCGAATCCTCCCAAACTTGGGTAGATTCCTCTTTGGCTAGAATGGAGAAGGAAAGAAGAAGATTTGATGGTAAAATGGAAGGATTTGGTGGATAAATTGCTAGGGATTGTTCTCTAGGAATTTGGGGAAGAACAAGAGAGAGAGTGTGGATGAGAATAATGAAATGAACTTGAGCCTATCCTCTCCCAAAGTGGCTGGCCATATGGGGCTATTTGTCCTATTATGGTAAGGTCCAAAATGCCCCACTAACCTATTCTATGAGTATTAGGAAAGGGCTAATTGGTTGGGGCTAAATTAGTCATTCTAAAGTCTCTAATCACACTAACCTTATCCATAATAATTAGTCTAACCTCTAACTAAAATATTTCTATCATGTGGACTAAAATTAATATCATGTGGGCCATGCCTAACTAGTGTGTGGGTCCCACTAAAGTCAAACTACCCCCGGGTCCCTGTTTCAAGTCGGATTGAGTTGAAATTCGAACCCGACTCAAATAACCCCAAAACAATATCATAAATAATAAAATAATATCAAAATAATTCAAAGAGGTCAAATGCAAAAAATATCCTTAGGCCAAAAATGACATTAAAATATCATAATCACATGGTTAGGCTCTAGGTCAAACAGTCTCTAGGGTTTCACTAGCAAAACGTCAAAACCACAAGTCATTGATTTAAATAATTTTAAAATGATTTAAAATCACCAAAAATCATATCACGAATTAAATAACATTATTAAAATAATTATAAACACAAAATTTCAAAATTTCCCTCATTTGGGAAACTGGGTGCTACACTTGAATATAATGTCACCTACAACCGATATCTAAGACCCCATGACAAAGTCAAGTAGACCCCATGAATATAATGTCGCCTACAACCGATATCTCATTCAGACACACTGGATTCATTTCGATATCGCCAGACTATATATATATAATGTCACCTAAAACCGATATCTAAGACCCCATGACAAAGTCAAAGACATTAGACTTGAATATAATATCAACCAATATCCTAAGATAATACTTAGAATCCTAGGATACTATCTTAACTCTAACATATTAACTGGCTAACTTAGGATACTAAACATATCCTCTAACATCTTATGTATCCTAGATATCCTAACATCTATCTCTAACTCATATATAGGAACTAGCCGCTGCCGCTGCCTATTACACTAACATACTGTTAGTATCCCTCTATGAATTGGAATATGTGATACATATATTTGTATTCAAGAATTAAACATATGCAATTACCCATCACATACATATTCTTTCATTTTTATATAGTGAGACACACATCTCTCCATGAGTTGTGGCCAAGGTAAGCTACTGTCCTGCTGCCTTCATGGCTTCTGAACTCTACTACACTAATCTAACACTCACACAATCACTCACATGAACCTAGACTAACATTCTATTATCTGATACCATATTATCCTGATATGCATATCCCTTACTAACTTCCTAACATACAAGGATACCAAACTTACTGATACTCAAGTGAGTATCTCAAAAACTCCCTATTCACCTATGGTTACAACCCATTCCCTAAACTCTGATACAACTAACCAAGTGACCCCAAGCCTCTGATACATACTAGACACCCTATAGATTAGACCCTCTGATACATGATACTAAGGCTAACCCCCATGCCTATGGCCTAGTGTTACGAGTCAATGGCCACTTGGACAATCACCAAAAAGGAGGTGTTCCCTGCTACTGTCACTGTTCTGTGGCAGAGCCAAGGCCAATATAGTAGCCAAAGCAAACTCTTCTTTTCCTTGCCTCATGCCTATTGTCTGTAGTGCCTAGCCAGGGCCACTGCTCTGTGGCTACTAGAAAATGCAAGGCAAATGCCTAAGCCAAAATCTGTCAAGGCAAACCATGCCAACCCAAGCACTGCAGGCCACACATGCATATGGTTTCCTATAAATAACCAACCCATCTAAACACCTGCACTCGACCATGGGGCACTCTCCTGTGCATCCAATACACAGGTCTAATGGCCCCTAAACCTGTCACACCCCATCCTGCCATTAAGTTGCTACCTATTAGCACAGGTAACTCTCCTATACATTCATACTTCTCACACTCTCTTCCTCTGTGATACATGTATTTGTTACATCGTTACATCCGCTGCCTATTGTACTAATAGTATGTTAGTATCCCTCTACTAATCCTATTGGGCATAAACCCATCCTAGCCACTCTCGGAATTTCTTTATGGGTGATATTAAACCCATCCTAACTTCCTAATGAGGACTCAAAAGAGCCTCATAATCGAACATATGGATTCAAAACACACACAATAGCTGTATGTGTGTCCGTGTGTGTCTGTGTGTCTGTCCGTATGTGTCTGTGTGTGTGTCCGTATGTCCCCGTGTGTGTGTGTATGTGTGTCCGTGTGTCTGTGTGTGTGTGTCTGTGTGTGTGTATGTGTGTGTGGGAGAGAAGAAGGAGGAGGAGGAGTGTTAGGGTTAACCGGAGAGAAGAAGGAGCAGCTCGGATTGGGGGAGGAGGAGCTCGGACGGGGGGGGGGGGTTGGGGTCGCCGGGGGAGGAGGGAGTCGTCGGGGGGGAGGGAGTCAATGGAGGGGGGAGGGAGTCGCCGAGAGCTCCACACGAAAATGAAAATTATGAAATTTTTGAGTGAGGGGGAAAAAGAAAACAGTCCCGTGCCCTAAGTAAAAAGTTAGCGACGTCAACCGTCGACGTCGCTAAACGTCGCAAAATTTTAATATATAGCGACATATTTTAATAATATGTCGCTGAACGTCGCGGAATAGCGACGTAGTTTATCTACTGTCGCTGAACGTCGCTATTCCGTCGCTAAACAACGTCGCTAATATAGCATATTTTAGTAGTGATTGTATGGGGCATTGGTTTTCATAACTCAAATTTTAATTGGGACCTTTGAAAGCCATCAAAATACTTTATATACTTTTTCGAAAATGATATTTGCAAGAGGCCAAGGACATAAAGCCATGCTCTGATACCACTTTGTCACGCCCCGATCATGCTAGGGTCGTCCGTCTTGTCTGGATCCCTACGGGATCGTTCATCCTCGCTAAGGCATGATGCCGTGCAAATCTAAGTTGCGCTTGCACAAGGCCAAATAGTAAGGCCGATATCTTTTAGGGTTAACTGTGTTTTTGAAATCCACTTAAATAGATTAATAGTCTATATAACTGACTTAAAAACCCTTTTTGTAGTTCCTATTTTCATTCAATGTGTGAAAATAAATTCGATTCCATAAATCAAGAAAAACCTGTTTTCTAAAACTAGAATTTTAGGAAAAATTCTCCGATACGACGTGCGCCCCGATAAATCGGGTGACCTGGTCGCAGCCCATGAGCATCAAAAGACGCGTATGGGTGTTGTCGACATATGAGATTCGACGGAACTCAATTTCGTTGTACATGCGCGACAAAATCGAAGTGTATCCGTCGAGATACCCCGTATCGGCCCTATTGTAAACTAGGCCCTAACATCGTGCACGTTCATCGGATCGAGACAAAACTTGCGCCATCATGATCGAATTATTTTTCTGGTGATGTATGCCAAGTTTGGTCCGATTCTGAGAAGGTCGACCGAAATGCCTTTTTGGCCGGCCCGTGACCCATCCAGCAGACGAAATTGTGCACGGCCCACCGGATTCCAACTTTAGACATATGGTTGGGTTTGTCTCGTTAAATCGAACCAATAGACATGTAGTTTGATGACTTTAGAGACCGTAAGTGTTAGCATACTTTTCGGTGTAAAACGGGTCTAACGACGGACATCGTTTTGACCTAAAATTACGATTTTACCCCTGTATCCAGAATTGGACTTTTGGACAGGCGTTTCAAAACATGTCTGTTATACCAAAAACGTTCGTGATGTTTATTTCAGCATCGAAGGACGTTCGTGGTAGTTGGCTTTTCTTGCTTCGTTGATCTGCCGATTCGAGTTATTGGTTACTGCTGTTTTGCACACCACCTCGAGCAAGATACCTTGCCATTTGTTGTCTATTTATTTTAGCTGATATTTTATGCATTTACTTATTATTTACTTTATACAAAATAAACTGTGATACATGGCATAATTAGATAGAATTTTACTGTTCAGTTCTATTTCCTGCTATGTACTATTTTCATACACATTGAACTTAGATTTAAGGGACCACCCTTTGTGTGTTGTATTCATAGGCCTTGACATATTTGTACCACGGAGTTGCGAGTCGCATATAGAACTCGGATATGCGTGACCGGCTGGCTACCAGTACGTATAAGTCGTGCGGTAGGATTAACCGCAAATAATGTTGCATGACTAGTTTGACTTAGCGGTTAATAGAGGTTATGTGTTGTTGATACAACACAGTAGGAATGGGACGAAAAGGATAATTCCTTAGCGTATGGGCTACTATACACTTAGCTTTTGTGATCCAGAATCTCCGTTGGAGATACGGTGTGAGATGACCCTTTATTTTACTGACGGCCACTGACGTTCTGCGAAACGTCATGCTCTTACTTATTGGGCCTCTGGTGCCCCAAGGGGGGACCATGCCGATCCCATTTTAGCCATAGCCCATGCATTGGAGATTTGTTCTTAAAACTGCATTCAATTAGATTGGTTAGGCTTATTTATCCGTTTGGTATGGGTACTTTCGGTTTGAGTACTTATATCTTTCCGTGGCTTAGAACAGTACCTTATCATGGACTAGTTTGCCATATCTTGTCATTGTTTGGTTATAGGTGTGGCTCACTACTCCGATGAGAAGGTACTGAACCTTGTTGTGGTCCGGATACCATATTGGATTCATAACTTGGAAAGATACTACATCGTGGGTTAGTGTGCCATCTCTTGTCCTTGTTTGGTTGCGGGGATGGTACGCTAATTCAAGGGTGGAGTGTTGGACCATGTTATGATCTGATTGACTTATTATTGAGCAGTATTTATTCAGTTTATATGGCATGATATTATGTATCTTGTTACGTCCCTCTAAGGACCTGGTGATCTCTCTAGGTGTGTGTTCTTGTCTTTCGCAAGTATTTTAGCCGAGATTGTGATCTTCTCCATTCCTTCGAAGATGACATGTCTTGGATCTTTCTTGCTACCTTCGCTAAATCATTTCATGTGTCATGTACTTCTTTTCTTTTAAATAGTTGGTAGTGGATTTGCCTCCGCCCAACAACTTGTACAATAATTTTTCAAAGTTCATTTATGACACATGTTTTATTATTTTATTTTGTAGATGAGATTAGATTACTCTTGGTTTACTGCATTTTACAGCTTATGTATACATACGAGAATTTCATATATTGGAGTATACTTCGTATGTATATAACTGGCATGTCTATGTAACCATTCCTATGTATATTAGGACTCAGACGTTACAGCGTGGTTCCACCCAGTCGGTTTGCTTAAACCGATGCTCTCAAAGATAGGATTGGGGTTAATCATGATTGATATCTTATCAAATTGATTTAAATCTTAGACGAGGATCAATCAGAATCCAAATCTGAGATGAAATCTCAATATTTACTCAGCTGCATCCGAATAAGCAAATCGGCATACGCCACGTGTCTCTTCCTTCTGTTATTTTGATAACAACCAGAGATCTCAATTGAGAGAAATCTCAATGTCCGCCATGTGTCTGCGCCACAGAAGCCCGTATAGTATAATGATGGCAGATTTCTTCATATCTCAAAACCCTAATGCACATCGCATATGTGCTCTCTTCCCCTATAAATAGAAGGAGTTTTCCTTCAACAAAAAAGGGAAGACCATCGAACATCAAATCTCCAACTCCAGGCATCCTCTTGATCGACAATCCTAGAGTTCCATTAAAGGCATCAGAAAGTTAGAGCAAGTTCAACCCGTCGTCAGATCGTCAACGAAGTAAAAGAGCAGCTGCAGTGCTCGATCACCACCGTCAAACTTTCCTAGAAACTCTTCCCCTTGTACTTATAATTTCCTGTTTAGGACTTCCTTCTCTGTACACAGGTATTTTTACGTTCAATAAACAATACGTTTGTTCAACCTTTTGTGATGTCAAACAACCAAGAGTAATAAAGCTGGAGACAAATCCATTACAAATCTAGTCTAACTGAGTCGCTAATAAAGCCTCCTTAGCATGAGCTAAACCCTCCTAAATTAGTTTCTCCTGGTCTACACCTACTACATCCTGTGGGCCATAGTAGGTAGGGCAACCGTCATCTGAATCGTCTGAAAAATATATCCAATCAAAATTAGAGCGAAGTACACCTCTAATAACAGTCCAGTAAATTATAAAAACTATATAACAGTAAGTAGATAGAATATACGAGATAATGTAATATGTACATAAATGTAACAAGTATGGAAAACTATAAATAAACATAAGAGCAGGAAATACCATGTACAAGAATCAGGAATTAACTATCTATGTGAGTGAGCACTAGTTTCAATATGTGATCGGCTTAGGAACTTGATACAAGGATTATGGCCTGGTTAATCATACATGCAGTGTATGATTAACACTATTCAAGGTTCACGACTTGATACAAGGAGGGTATGATTACATATCTACGCTAATACTCCCTGCCTCCGACAAGTATAGTAGATCCAACCATGGTACGTTGTGACATGGGATTCTTTGAGAAGGTCACTCAGGAATCGGTGTCCATTACAATGCAGAACAATAGTAACAAAGCTTGCACAAGGTACACCAAGATATAAAAGGAATAAAATCTTATGACAGGATCCAGAAATACCAATCTGCGTAACCTACACTAAATACAAGAAACATAAAAGATATCATAAACGAGAAATTATCAGAGAATATACTCACCGGAGATCCGGTGTAAAGTATCAACAATATTCGATACGTTGCCTCGAATATCTAAATATGGAATTTAAATGCCAATTGGATTTTTTTGAAACACAAACATGCTATACTAGCTCAATACTAGGTCTCCAAGTCATTTCTAGGCCAAACTAGGTCAATTAGTTCAATATCTTGCTAAACTAGGTCAATCTAGGTTATGTTAGCATATTGATGATAGTCGAACCAATTTTGATAATCGTCTAAATTCGGACTCGATATACAGGCTACTCACAATGGACTACGACAATCAATATTGCTACCATTCGAGATCTGCTCAGTCGTCACGTCTGTATTTATTTTTCATTCACAAATATATTTTACAAAATTTTATTTAGTCTAGAAAAATGTAAACCGCATCGAACTAGCAAAACGCTTGACCCAAAACATTTATCAAATTATCCAGTTTTATTTACAAATAAACTTGTTTTAAAATAACCCAAAAACCCGTATTTGAAAAAGCAGCCCAGAAACCCTAAGACCCATTTTTAAAACCTGGATTAATTCTAACCTAAACAGACAATACTAGATTTCGGATATAGTTCAGCCCGAACTCGGCAGGAACCCGAGTATCTGATTTGGTAAACCCTATAAACCTGTTCTTCCTGTAACTCGGCTGCAACGGTCGAATTTTCGAACGTTTGGCATCCAAATTCAGCCAGAACTTGATTTTCAGAAATCGTATAAATAGAGAAGAGTTTTTTTTATTTCATATCACTCATTCACTTTCTATCTTTACTTTCCTTAGCTTTTCTTTTCAAATATTTTTCCTCAACTATTCAAAGTTTTTATTTTCAAATCCAAAGCCTGTTTTACAACCTCTACTCTACTTGCCAGTACGGTACTGTATAGAAGTTTCAGAGAGTTGTAATCAGAGGCTTAATCAAGAAGTTCACACTTTACAATTGAAGTCGGTCGAGTGCGTCGGATCAAAGCTCGATGTTGTAAGAAGTCGACAAATACTTCAGATAAAAGTTTGTGTTTCCAATAGTGGATTTCAACTCGGAACAAGAGTCCGTCGGCCTGGATTAGTCCAAACAAGAGGGAGACCAGAATATATTGCTGTGTTTGCATTTGTTCTCTGTCTCTCTTATTTACTGCTTTTATATAACTGTGACATAGCCCCTGCGACACAATAGTGATATAGTAGTGTTTGTGTTTTAATTTCTAATATTCTATTGTATACTCTATTTACCCTTCCTCTAGAGTATATATTACTTAACATATCGGTCCTACAATTAGTATCAAAGCGAGTTAATTGACAAGTATATATTTACTAGTTAACCATTTATGTTATTTTCTTGCATATACTCTCTAGAGACACTATCACATGGCCAATGCACGCGAATGACAATCCACCAACAGACCTCCACTGTTTGATATAACCAACTACACTTACTGGAAAATATGAATGAGCTTCAACTTGAAGCCATTAGATTTTGAACTTTGGTTAATTGTTATTGATGGCTACAAAAAGCCAGCACGTATAGTTGTTGACAGTGCACTTGTTTATAAACGACACGACAAGTACACTGATAATGAAAAAAACAATCTATTCTTGATGCTCGTGCTATTAACGCGTTGTTTTGTGCAGTAGACATGACTGAATTTAACAGGGTATCTACTTGCACAACATCACACGAAGTATAGAAGTGTAGAAGCATGGAAAATACTGCTTTTAGTCCCACATCGGAAAGAAGAAAAAAGAAAGGGCTCACTCCATTCTATAAATAGAGCCCTCTTGCCTCCTTTGAAAAGGGCACCAACTTCTCTTCCCTCCTTCCAAAATTGGACTCTTCCTACTACGCACCTTCGGGTGCTAAGTCGAAGAAGTTTAGGACAGCACGGGCTCGTCGAGCTCAGTCAGCTGTCCTAACCTCTGACCATCAGAGCGTCCCGCTAAACGGGCCTCTAATGGAAAGTTGTACAGAACTGCCCGTGTCCAGCCTCCGACAGCAAACGGACAGGATGGTTCTCAAGAGTCTTCCAACAAAGATCGAGAACAAGTGCTTTAACTAGCCCCACATCAGGGAGAAAACATAGTGCCAACACACTCGTATGCTCGGGATACCCGGGCCTACAAAATGAGTGCAAAGGTTAACCGAGATTTTCTTGACTTGCGAGATGTGATCCTTCACAAACGCAAAGAAAGAAGGGGATTCTCTATGCTGCCCGAAAATCAACATGAAGCTTTATGCGGCTCAAAACCCAGGAATCTTCATGCGGCTCACAAAATCCAGGAAGTTTCATACAGTTCAGAAACTTCAGGCGGCTCAGAAACGTCATGCGGCCCAGAAACTTCATGCATCCCAGAAGCTCCATACGGTTCAGAAGTTTCATGCGGTTCAGAAATCGCATGCGGGTCAGGAAATCAGCCTCATGCGGCTCATAGCTGAAGGAGCCTTCATGCGGCTCAAAAGGCTCGAGAGTTTCATGCGGCTCAAAAAAAATAAAGGGGAAACCACGTGGCCTCATACAGCGGGCCATAAATGCTCTGAGTAGATGGCTTATTAATTACCCTAACACAGTGGCAGCTCTGACAGAAAGACGAAGTGACAACTCTGACATAAAGCTGAAATGATAGCCCTGACATGATGGCGAGTTCCTAGGGAAACGAAGAAAATCTTTGTTACAGCTGGCATGATCCACCGACCCCGAAGCTCCCTATGCGGCTGCCACGTTCATACGGCTGCCATGCTCATGCGGCTGCCTCTCTCATGCGGCTGTCATCTTCATGCGGCTGCCACTAATATGCGGCCACCTCCCTCATGCGGCTGCCATCTTCATACGGTTGCCCACCCTCATGCGGCCACCACTTTCATGCGGCTGCTACCTTCATACAGTTAGGATTGTGAAGGGGCCACCTGTATGCGGCTCACTTAGAGGCCGTACTCATAAGGCTCTGTCCGACGAGACACGTTGCGACCCTCATGACAGTTGAGACATGTGACTGTCTTATCCCCTCGAAATTATGGCTGCTCGCAAATCATAACAACCAGATTTAGTGCAATGACCATAATTACTCGGATCAAATCAGATTTATTGTAATTAAACAAATCAAACACGTGGCAGGAGATCCGAGCCTATCATCACAAATTATAAATATTCATGGAAATCAACATTAATTACCCATAGAATTTGGTACAATCCACATTAATTGCCCAGATTCGTTGCAATTAAGATTAATGGTCCAGATGATTGGCCGCAGACTTTCCAAGGGGGAATCATTGCAAACCCTAATGATCACACCCCCACCTCTATAAATAGCAAGGTGCTATTCCCTTGCAAAGGACCTAGAGATTGGAGAGAGAGGATTTCGGAGCACCTGGAGACCCCGAAGGCTGGGGACACAGAGAGAAAAAGATACGCACTGAAGAGTCTCCCTACATGTTCTGAGAGCATTTCTTCATCAGAGACAAAGCTACGTCCGATCGTCCAATGAGTAAGACAGAGCTGCCGTCACTTTCCCGAGCCTCTACCGTCACCAACTAGAATAAAAATAAACAATCGTACTTAGATTGTTGTACCTAGGTTTTCGTCCCTAGGCTTTCTTTGTACGAGCGAGTTTGTATTGTGAGTCTAAGTTCAGTCCTCCTATATAATTGTTCTGTACTTTTACAATCAATGACAAACACGATGGCGACTTTGCTGGAGATAAACTTTTGTACGGCTGAGGAGTTGGTGACGCAATCCTATGCAGCCAAACTTGGCTCCACACAATAGAAGATGGTCGTCCGCTTCGACCATCAGGCGTTCGAAGAAATGCTCTCCGAAGGAAGCGCTAGCCCAGTCCAGAAGCGAACCCGCACAAAGAAGGCTCGTAGGGAGTGGAGGCCAAAATCATTTGCTCCTCCCCAAGCTCTGGACGAAGCACTCTCTGCTGCCCAAGACGGCGAAGGCAACTTTCATGCGGCCCCACTTTAAGCCATAGAAGACTCTGTTGTCCCCAAGTCCGGCAGAGGAAAGCACTACGATGTTGGACTTGCAGGGGCAAAGAGTAATTCTATGCGCTCCAGGAAGAAGCCGAACAAAGGCACTAGCCGCAAAACGAAGGCTCATGCGGCCAAGATTGCCAGCCGCATGAATGATGTCCATGCGGTCGAAACTGCCTGCCAAATGTATAACACTCATGAGGCCAAGATTTCCAGCCGCATGGAGAAGACCTATGCAGCTGAGATTTCCAGCCGCATGAAGGAAGGCCATGCGGCTACGACTGCCAGCCGCATGAAGACTGTTGATCCCAGCCGCATGCCGCATGCTCCACGCGGCTCAGTTTTCGACCGCCTCTCTTATGGTCCTGATCTCTAGTGCTCCCAAGAAGACGTGCCTGACTCTCTCCAGCACCACTTAGACTCTTCCTACTATGTTCCCTCACGCACTAGAGTGAAGAAGTCTAGGGCAGTACGAGCTTGGCAAGCTCAGTCCGCTGTCCCAACCTCTGACCGTCCGAGCGTTCTACATACTGTTATGCGGACCTCTGATAGAAAGTTGCACAGAACCACTCGAGTCCAGCCCCCGGCGGCAAACGGACAGGATGGTTCCCAAAAGTCTTCCAAAATCTATGGAGCAAACATGGTCATTTCAGACCCATCTGACTTGTGTGAGGCTATCCGCCACAAACGCAAGGAAAGAGAGGGGGCCTCGGGGTGCAAAGAGTCCTCCCACGGACGTCACTGTACCCAAGTTATCGTCAACTACTGCTGCAACAATGCGACGGTACGAAAAGACCGGCAGTCCGTCTTCTAAAGACCGTAACAACCATGTTCAGAAGATGAGGCACTTCCCGTCGTCTCCTGCAACTCTGCTCAAAAAATCCTCACCGATAGGAGAGAGAAGAAGACAAATGTTTCCAACCCGAAGATTTCGACCACTATGACTAAGAAACTGCCATCTAAACGGGTGCCCACCATCGGAGTTTTTCAAGGTACCCATTCAAAGATGAAATCTGCTACAGTGGAAGATTCATCGTCCGCATCACTAGGGGTTACTGGAACTGGGGATAGCTCTCCTCCGAACCTCTACGACAATCCGATGTTCCAAGAAGATGAGCTGGGGAAAATAACTCTTCCATTAGATGCAGTAAATCCTGACGTCCCCGAGGACGTCCACAATTCCCAAGACGAGGAAAACTCAGAAGCTGGGGGTACTGTCCCTTCTAAGTCCGAACCAGAGGAAGACATTCCCACATACCCTGATGACTTCTCATTTCAGGGGTATGATTCGGAGTGTACGTCATCCACCGGCCCTTCTACATCTCCTCATATGAGGACGGTATTCATGACAGACAGCAACCAAGATGGTCCTAGTGATCGCCAACGCATTGACACTCTGGAGGCCATACTGCACACTTTGGTCAAATCGGTGGACGAAATCAAAGCAGCCCTCCCTACTCTGCAAGAAGGGACGCCTGGCCAAACAAATTTGGGTCCCATGGTCAATGCAGACTCAAACTCAGCGGCACCAAACCCGGGCAATAATCTTCATGAAATGTCGGCTCCTACCGCTGCAAACGAGGCCAGGGAGGCAAGAAGAGAGGTCCAGGAGCTTCGGGCCATGTTCTACGCCCGAAAAAACTGCCAAGACCTCAGGATACGACAACCGTATCCCGCGGCGTGGAGAGATGTTCCCTTTCCACCAAAGTATAAACCATTCCACATCAATCCATATAATGGGAAGACCTCCTCGAGTCGGTATATCACTTACTTCGAGGTCACTACCGGCCATCTACCCCATGACGATGCCATCTTTACACGATTATTCATCGCGGCATTGGAAGGGGTCGTCTTCGACTGGTACCGTAACCTGCCAGACAACTGCATCCACTCTTTCGCTAGCTTCAAGCGTATATTCTTGGAGAGATTCTATGAAGTAGGATAGGACATCACAATGTCCACCCTCATGGACGTCGTTCAAGGGGAGAAAGAGTTGACAAGGAACTATATTGAGCGGTTCTGCCAAACCGCCATGAAGTTGTCGTCCGGTAATCCGGATTCCTCCTTAATTGAAATTTGCCAAAAGAGACTGCTCCCATCAATCAGCCTCTGGATGGGTGAAAGTCGATTTAAGGACTGGAAGACGTTTATCATCAGTGCCACTAGCGCCGAAAAACAGGTTGAAGAAGGCTCGCCAACTGGGATTGCACATCTCGGAGGAAGAGGACAAGGGCAGGCGTCCCAATGCCAACAACAACAATGGGGGTAGCTCCCCCAACAATCGGGACAACAAGGGTAAGCAGGCTATGGTGGCCGACACAGCACAGAAACCTGAGTCAAAACCGGCAGACAAACAATGGCCGCAAATGACCTACTCCTTCGAAGACGACCATGTCAAGCCCATCTTGGACATGCTCATAAAAGGGGATAGAATTCAGCTCCCTCCACCAAGACGGGAACCTCGACCGGCAGAAATGGAGAGCCCAAAGTACTGCCATTACCACCGCTATATCTACCATGCTACACATGACTGCTGCCAACTGAAGCGATACATCCAACATCTCATCGATTCGAATGCTTTGGCCATTGATTTCGAAGAGGTAACCGTGGTAGCCAATATGGTGTCAGTACAATTTGGCAGCTTTCCTCCAACAAAAACTCAAGACGGTGTGGTATCCATCCCTCTGGCGACAATGGAGATTGCTAATCTTCCACATCCCCAGGATCAGGCTGCTGGTCTAGTGCCCCTCACCACATCACGGAGGGAGGTCATGTGGGTCCATCCGAACCTAGTACTCGAGGTGACTCAATCCACACCACCTTCCATTTGTAAGAAGAAGAGTGGAAAAGTCAGATCCTGCCGCACAATCTCGGCAGATGTCGAAGAAGTCACGGCTGTCGTTATCCGGTCTGGGGCACAATCCTAACCTGTGACTGATAACTCGGCTAAAGATTATCAGCCAGCTACTGCTGACGCTCCAGGACCTTCTCAGCCTCCGACGACCGACAAGCCTAGGCCAAAGGAGACTTGCTTTGACAAATCCCTCCGGAAAGAGGCACCTCAGGGGCTGGAGAGGCCCTACAACTTTGATATCTTGGCACAATTGACCAACACACCGGCCAAATTGTCATTATACGAGCTCCTGAGTCTCTCCAAGGATGTTCGCACGGCTTTGAGCGACGCACTCCAGAACGCCGACGCATATCTAGCTTAGGTCAACCTCACGGGAGAGTGCCCGCCTGCAGATCTCCAAGACAGCGCTTGCACAGGAGCGATGCCCAACATTGTCTTCACTCCACAGGATATGCTCATCAAAACCAACTTCCACGATCGACCGTTATATTACACTGGATACATCGACGACGTGAAGGTGGATCGGAAGCACATTGATCCTGGCTCTTCCATAAGCATCCCGAAGGGTCTGTTAAATTATCTTCGTATTCCTATGCATCGTCTGACGCCAACAAGTACCGCCATCAGCGGTTTCAATTCGGGCAGGAGCTACCCGATTGGAAAGATTCGCTTGAAGTGCCAAATTGGCGATCTTCAGTCAGAAGTAACCTGTTACATCATAGATGCAGACACTTCCTACAATATCCTCTTGGGGCATCCCTGGATACACGATTACATGATCATGCCTTCCACGCTCCACCAGTGCTTCAAGTATGTCGACAAACATGGCTTCGTGAGGACAGAATTTGTCGACATCGATCCCTTCAAAGGGGTCGAATCCTACTACTCAGACTCCTGCCTATACGAAAAGTCGAAGAGACACCTTGGTGAAGGAGATGTGCAAACTCGTACCGAGACAGCCACATGATCAGAAAAACCTCTGACGATCCACCTCCAAGCTCGCAAACCTGGCAAGTCCGTACCCCTTACAGCCACTCTGCGGAAGGATACAATCAGCCTCTCGGCACAAGAAGAGCAAATGATAATCCGGCTGCCAAGGTCCGGCCAAGCGCCAAGACCCACAATAGAGCCACTGACGATCAGACTGCCTAGAGTCAGCCAGCAACAAACGGAGAAGCTCAATCCCTCCGACAAGCCTATGACGATACGCCTTCCCAAGAAAAATCGTCACCCCGATGCAAGGTCTGGGGCTTCTAGCGAGCCAACAACTCCTCGCCCAGCATCAAATACCAAACTGGGGGTTGCTAGTCTGCCAACAACTCCACGTTCGGCCCCACCAACAGAACCCCTGATGATCAAGCTGCCTATGTCATCTTCTCAGTCTTCATTTATACAGGAGGTGGCTGAAGAAGAACCGGAACTGGCTGTAACGCCCCAGTCCCAAAATACTTAGGACTAGATACGTATTCATACCAGCTGCATACATACAAAGTACACTCTAATATATGGAAACCTTGTATGTATACATAAGCTGTAAAATATAGTAGAACCATAATAACTAAAATCTCATCCACTAGATAAATAAATCATATAAAAGCAACTTTGAATTTGTCATGTATACAATCGTTGGGCGGAGACAAAGTCTACTACCAACTACCTTAAATAAAATGTACAAGAAGTGATCGATAGAATAATGAGACGAACCAAGAGCAATCGTCTTCGAAAGAAAGGAGAAGATCACGGCCTTGGCTAGAACACCTGCAAATTCATAGAAGCACACACCTGGAGAGATAACCAGGTCCTCAGAGGGACGTAACAAGATACATAAAGAATATGCCATAATAAACTGAATGTATAATATGTCACAAACCGAAATAAGTGACAAGACGACAATAAGGTAATCTAACCGTACTATAGTATTTATGTAGTTAAGAACAAACCTCCAACACATGGGCACTCTGGCTCAGTAACAGTAATCTCAGGTATGGCCCATCAGGATACCAGGGACCTCAAAGCATAACATTCATCGAATGTTAGAGGCCAACAGTAAATCAATATCAGGATCCAGGACCGTATCTCCTACAGAGATAATCGGCAATAGGGAAGTACATACTTGGCCCATATGTTAAGGAACTGTTCTTCCCATCCAATGTCTAACAGAGTCACATCCATGACTCACATACCTCTACTAACTGCTAAGTCTCCTAACATGCCTCTATTAGCAGTTAGCCCTAACGCATGCACATGGAGGATCAGCCCACACGCAAGTACCTCTACATGCTACTCATCTCACACATCTTCGTGGTACAAATGTGTTAAGGGGTATGCAATACACTACAGACGGTGGTCTCTTAACTCTAAGTCCACATGCAATCAAAGGATAATAAAAAATACATCTAATATCACTGAGCAGACAGTAATCAAAAACTATAAGAACTAGAAATAAATGAACAGTGATATGTAATAAATGCAACTGAATATAAATAGTATAATGGCAAGGTATCTTGCCTGAGGTTATGTACAAAAGAGAATAATCCAGTAGCTCGAACAGACAAGTAAACGGAGCAAGAAAAGCCAAATCCTGCAGATGACTCCGGATTCTGCAACAAACATCACGAACGAGTTTGGAATAAAAGATATGCCTAGAAAATGCCTGTCCAAAAGTTAAATTTTGGAACAGGAGCAAAATCGTAATTTCAGGTCAAAACGATGTCCGCCGTTGGATCCACTTTGCACCGAAATACATGCCAATATCTACGGTCTCTAAAGTCGTCAAACTAAATGTCTACAGATTTGTTTTGATGAGACGAACCCAACGGTATGTCCAATTTTGGATTCCGGTGGGCTGTGCACAAAATCGACCATTGAGTAGGATTGTGGGCCCGTCAAAATAGCGTCCCGATCAACGGTCTCAGAATCGGACCAAACTTTGCTCACAGGACCAAAAAATTATTTTGAGTCCAATGGCACAAGTTTCGTCACGATTTGATTAGTGTGCACAAAGTTGTGACTTAATTTGCAAAGGGTCGATACGGGGGTATCTCGACGGATACGTACTGATTTCGTCGTGCACATGTAACAAAATCGGGTTCCGTCAGTTCCCACATGTCGACAAAATTCATATGCGCCTTTCGATACGTATAGTGAGCGACCATGTCACACGGTTTGTCGGAGCGCACGTCGTATCGGGTGTTTTTCCACTCTTTTGAAAACAGAATTTACAATTTTTCGTGAAACTTTAACAATGTGTAACTTTTTACATATTAGATGAAAAGTGATTCAGGAAGGTGCGTTACTATCTCGGTTATGTTGTCTTTGACTGTCTTCAATTAGTTTATATGAAAGTTTAATGGACAGCTAGAAAAGTGGCCGACAAGTTGGTGTTTCAAAACAGTTTTTAATATTTCAGAAAAGTGGTTTTTCTCCAACTTCGTCTCGATTTTTCGAGCAAGTTGGATGGCCATGCCAAAATCCACCTGGGGGATCTCGAAGAGGGTCATGTGGGCTTTCTACACGAATTTACGGATCTAAAAATGGACTAGAATCGAGAGAGAAATTAAATGGGAAAGTTGTGTACCTTAAAGTGGAAAACTGTTGTTGTTGTCGTCGTCGTGACGATCAGGAGACGGAGATGCTGTCGCTCCGGCGAGACTGGCACGCACGCCGAGGAGTAGGAGGAGGATGGAGGAGAGAGGAATTTGATTAGGGTTTTCTAAACTTATATATATATATAAAGGTTGGGAGGGGGAACATAGGGTCGGCCAAGTTGTGTATTGCTGCTGCTTGCTAAAATAGAGGGGGTGCACACATAAAGTAGCTACTGCAACTTGAAGGGGGTCGGCCAAGCCTTTGGCTGATACTAATTCACTTTTGTGGTGTGGGTGCATGGTGTTGCTGCTACTTATTTTGTGTTGGGGTGGTCGTTCCCACCACCATTGGGCCGACCACTCCACGGTTTTGTTTTTTTTCTTTTTCCTTTAGTCTTATATATATATATATATATATATATATATATATATATATATATATATATATATGAATGTATCTAAATATATACAATGTAAATCTCTATAAAATTTAAATAAAGTTTACATCTTATCTACATATATATAATACATTAAATATATATATTCAGTTGACAATAAAAATTTGACAACCAATAATAATATAAATACTTATTGATTTAATTACTCACCAAATACTTTGATAAAAATAAAATAATAATAAAAATTAAATGGTGGTTTTGGGTTGACTTTACCACACTTCTTATTCGGGTCCAGAAAACTGTACCATTTTTGTAAAACATTATTATAATCATAAAATAACAATAATTGTACAAATAATTAAATAATTAGAAATTGTACACAAAATTCTAAAATAATTTAGAAAATATTTCTAAGTACATAAAATATGTCTATATGGCCACATTTGGTCACACTACCTGCTTACATGGGCTAAAATTTGGTTCGGGCCCAGTTCAGGCTGAATTGGACAAACCGGGTCACCTAAAATCAATATATAAAATAATATTTAATTAAAATACTTTAAATAAGTCAATTCATAATTTGGTCTGGTTTTCCTAGTTTGGACATCACCATGGCTAGGCTTCCCATGGCATGGCTAATACACTAGTCAAGACACACTGCTACATCTTCCGTGCCAAAATTCTTGGTAGTTTTATGTTCCAAAATTCAACAATGGCTAGGGTCATTTCTAATGAAATAAATAATAAAAAAATCATAAATTTATTTTAAGCCTTTTTAAAATAAAAAAATATTACCCAAAATTTAGAGTTTTACATCCTACCCAACTTACAAGAATTTCGTCCTCGAAATTTAGGAATAATAGGGTAGATGGGGTTTAGGGTAGAAGGAGTAGTTTAAGGCGAGGGTATAGCCACATGACTAAAGTGATACCTTGGTTCCATTTCTCAAGTACAGTGCATTGTCTCTCTCTATAATAAGTAAAAGACAAGAACAATAAAGGGTTCAAGACGATGCTATTGAGTACGAATAAGGAGTTCATAGGTGACGAAAATAATTCAAATAAGAGTTGTCGAAGCTGTCGCGGAAGAGACTCTAAGGTAGGTTTAACTATGTCTCCATCCGCATAGAATAAGATATGATAAGCGAACCCAAGTGCAATAGGTTGATCAGACCATCATGCACCGGTTCTGATTAGACAATATGTTAGTGGGTGCACCCAATAAAATATGTCATGATCAAGCTTGATAACGAAATAAGCTTGCAAAACTGAAGCTACGTTAGCAGCATGAAATAGTCAAAATATGAGCAAGGGAGGTACTGATGAAGGAAATTTTAAATAGTCCAAGATCTTTTAAAATCAAGGCTCGTCCGAAGTTTGGGCCTATATAGTTGTCCTAGTGCTTCTCATTTAGGGCTTGGTAGACTAGATAAGGTAGGGTCCTCTAAATTTATAGTCTAAGTGAACTTACCAATGTG
>JANAVB010040018.1:14621492-14686492 GCA_029216955.1 Iris pallida | reverse complement strand
TCGTGCGCATGCAACAAAATCGGGTTCCGTCAGTTCCCACATGTCGAAAATATTCATACGTGCCTTTTGATGCATATAGTGAGCGACCACGTCACCCGGTTTGTCGGGGCATACGTCGTATCAGGTGTTCTTTTACTCTTTTGAAAACAGAATTTATAATTTTTCGTGAAACTTTAACAACGTGCAACTTTTTACATACTAGATGAAAAGTGATTCCAGTAGGTGCGTTACAATCTCGGTTATGTTGTCTTTGACTTTCTTCAATTAGTTTTTATGAAAGTTTAATGGACAACGAGAAAAGTGGCCACAAGTTGGTGTTTCAAAACAGTTTTTAATATTTCAGAAAAGTGGTTTATCTCCAACTTCGTCTCGATTTTTCGAGCAAGTTGGATGGCCATGCCGAAATCCACCTGGGGGATCTCGAAGAGGGTCATGTGGGCTTTTTACACGAATTTACGGATCTAAAAATGGACTAGAATCGAGAGAGAAATTAAACGGGAAAGTTGGGTACCTTAAAGTGGAAAACTGTTGTTGTTGTCCTCGTCGTGACGATCGGGAGACGGAGATGCTGTCGCTCCGACGAGGCTGGCACGCACGCCGAGGAGTGAAAGGAGGATGGAGGAGAGAGGAGGAGAGAGGAATTTGATTAGGGTTATCTAAACTTACATATATATATAAAGGTTGGGAGGGGGAACATAGGGTCGGCCAAGTTGTGTATTGCTGCTGCTTGCTAAAATAGAGGGCGCACACATAAAGTAGCTACTGCTACTTGAAGGGGGTCGGCCAAGCCTTTGGCTGATACTAATTCGCTTTTGTGGTGTGGGTGCATGGTGTTGCTGCTACTTATTTTGTGTTGGGGTGGTCGGTCCCACCCCCATTGGGACGACCACTCCACGGTTTGTTTTTTTTTGTTTTTTTTCCTTTTTTCTTTAGCCTTATCTATCTATATATATATATATGAATGTATCTAAATATATACCATGTAAATCTCTATAAAATTTAAATAAAGTTTACATTTTATCTACATATATATAATACATTAAATATAAATATTCAGTTGACAATAAAAATTTGACAACCAATAATAGTATAAATGCTTATTGATTTAATTACTAACCAAATACTTTGATAAAAATAAAATAATAATAAAAATCAAATGGTGGTTTTGGGTTGACTTTACCACACTTCTTATTCGTGTCCAGAAAACTGTACCATTTTTGTAAAATATTATTATAATCATAAAATACCAATAATTGTACAAATAATTAAATAATTAGAAATTGTACACAAAATTCTAAAATAATTTAGAAAATATTTCTAAGTACATAAAATATGTCTACATGGCCACATTTGGTCACACTACCTGCTTACATGGGCTAAAATTTGGTTCGGGCCCAGTTCAGGCTGAATTGGACAAACTGGATCACCTAAAATCAATATATAAAATAATATTTAATTAAAATACTTTAAATAAGTCAATTCACAATTTGGTCTGGTTTTCCTAGTTTGGTCATCACCATGGCTAGGCTTCCCATGGCATGGCTAATACACTAGTCAAGACACACTGCTACATCTTCCGTGCCAAAATTTATGGTAGTTTTGTGTTCCAAAATTCAACAATGGCTAGGGTCATTTCTAATGAAATAAATAATAAAAAAATCATAAATTCATTTTAAGCCTTTTTAAAATAAAAAAAATATTCCCAAAAATTTTGGGTTTTACACTGGCCAAGTATGTGGCCGCTCACACTGATGTTCCCTCCGCAGATGATGTAATCCCGCTTGAAAAGATACCTTACTTCATCAATAAAGGGCTATCTCTGAACTACCTCGAGCTTAATAAGCTTTGTACAATGTATGCTATGGAACACGGTATAGGCACTCACCTACACACACAGGTGACAAATGTTTACACCGTAAATCAGCTTACTCCAGTGGAAGACGCTTACCGCATAATCGAGGGAGGGGACCATCCAATCATCTTCGGCCGAAAGGATGATCCACAACCCTTTACCATAGAGAAGGTCGATCTTGAATCAGATGCCGGGAGACTGCCTCTGTATCTTTATAGCCCCCAATCCAAGTACCTCATGCAAAAATAGGGGTATGATCTGGAGACTACGCCAGGCTTGAAATACGGTACCGGTCGACGATTACCTTTAAAGCCCTTAGTCCCGGCCGGCAAACCACGGGACTACTATAGCAAGACTCGATGTGGATTAGGGTATGTTACACCCGCAACGACCCCTGAAAGTTTAGATGAGGAATGCGACTGGCACTCACATTCAATAGGGTCACCAACTTCCGATTCGGATGCCAGCATCGAAGACGTATTCAGACAAGTCCTGTTAGTCAATATGGCATTCGCCGACGCTTACGAAGAAGATTAAGACATTCCTGAAATCCTCGAGTTAGAGCCGTAGGCCCAACAGCTGGATGCACAATGGGAAAAGCGGTTCGAACAGAGAGAACCTTCTACTGAAGATGAGGTTATACAGGTCGACCTCAGTAGCGAATCTTCTCCAAAACCAATCTTCGTCAGTAAAGGCTTGACAGACGAAGAGCGAGAATCGCTACTGAAACTTGTCAAAGAATATATTGATGTGTTCGCCTGGAGCTATGAATACATGTCAGGGTTAAATCCAGATATTGCTCTTCATAAACTCAACATTCGGCCAGATGCAAAGCCAGTCAAACAACAACGACGACGCTTTCGCCCAGGCATCATGGATGCAATCGAAGCCGAAGTCAACAAACTCATAGCCAGCAGCTTCATACGTGAGGAACAACATCCAGACTGGGTCGCCAACATAGTACCAGCCCTCAAAAAGAATGGGAAGATTCGAATCTGCATCGACTTCTGCAATCTGAACAAGGCATGTCCCAAAGATGAATTCCCCCCTCCCTATCACAGACATCATGATCGACAACACATGCGACTTCGAACGCATGTCATTCATGGATGGCTTCTTGGAGTACAACCAAATCAAGATGTCTCTTGACGACGAAAAGCATACATCATTCCGAACACCGATTGGCACATACTGCTACACAGTCATGCCTTTTGGTTTAAAGAATGCTGGTGCCTTATATCAAAGAGCCATGAGTATCATCTTCAGAGACCACTTGTGCAAGACCGTGGAGTTCTATGTTGATGACATCACCGTCAAGAGTCGTTATAAGGGAGACCATCTCCAAGATCTGAGGACGGTATTCGACCTGATGCGAGCACACAACCTGAAAATGAATCCCATAAAATCCTTCTTGGGCGTATTCAGCAAAAAATTCTTAGGTTTCATCATCACCTCCCAGGGTATCCACATAGACCCTGAGAAGACAAAGGCAATCATGGAGATGGGTCCCCCAAGAAATCTTCGAGAACTTCGAGGCCTCCAAGGGAGGTTAGCTTACATCAGGAGGTGCATTTCCAACCTATCCGGGCGTTGTCAGCCATTCACCCATCTCATGAAGAAGGGCGTCTCATTCGTATGGGACGAAGAATGTCAGCGTGCCTTCGACAGCATCAAGGAATATTTGTCGAACCCTCCGGTTCTGGTGGCCCCGGTTGCTGGAAAACCATTCCTGCTCTATGTACGACCAATGGAGTATTCCCTCGGCGCTCTGCTAGCACAAAACAACGATACAGGCCATGAGCAAGCTATATATACCTCAGCCGAATGATGATCGGGCAAGAGCACCGATATACCGCCGTAAAGAAGGAATGTCTCGCCCTGGTGTTCGCCATTCAAAAGATGCGACACTATGTCATGGGGCAAACCATACATGTGATATCACAAGTCAACCCCCTCAGGGTCCTCATGACGAAACCAGGGGCACTCAGCTCTCGCCTCGCTACATGGGCAATATTACTGTCCCCCTACCATATGATCTTCGTCCCACAAAAGGCTGTTAAAGGTCAAGCTCTGGAAGACTTTTTAGCAGCATACCCAGGCCCGGAGTCGGCCAGAATATACGAAGACATCCCAGATGAGATCGCCGATTCGCATGCAACCTCTTACGATGATATATGGCAGATGTTTTTCGACGGCACCTCAAGGACCGGACCTAAGGGCAACATCGTCGTCGAAGTCGGAGTGGTGCTAGTTTCTCCTTCCATATTGGTGATCAATCGCGCTTACTCCCTCACAGAATTCTGCTCTAACAATGTGGCCGAGTACAACGCTCTAGTCATTGGTCTCCAACTTGCAAGAGAGCTGGGGGTAGAATATCTTGAAGCATACGGCAATTCACAGTTAATCGTCAATCAGATCCGGGGTTCATATGAGGTTCGCCAGGAAGACATGATCCCCAATCACCAAATAGCAATCAACATCATCTCATCATTTGAAGGGTTCTTCATCGAACACGTTTCTAAACTCCAAAATATCGAAGCCGATGCCTTAGCTGGCCTTGCCGCCTTCCTAACAGTTTCGAACTATGCTCGCCAATCGGTGGATGTGGTAGGCCATGAACTGGTATGTCCCAAGAATAATGTTCAATTCGTGGCGAGTTATTTCGCTCAGACGATCGACGAAGTCCCAGACTGGAGGCAACCATTCATTGACTTCGTAGTCTACGACATTCTGCCCGTGAACCCAAAGGAGGCCACCTCTATCAGAAGGCGTTCTCTCAAATTCTTCTACGATACAGAGACGAAAATACTGTATCGCCGATCCTACGATGGATTAGTGCTTCGATGTCTATCAAATGTAGAAGCCAAGAAAGCCGTACGCGAAGCTCATGACGGTGTCTGCGGAGCCCATCAGCCTGGCCCAAAATTGTAAGACCGTCTTCGCTGAATAGGCTACTACTGGCCCACGATGGTAGCAGATGCGATAGACTATACAAGAAAGTACAAAGCCTGCCAAGTCCACGCGGACTTCATCCACCAACCATCCGAATTTCTATATCCGACAGTGGCATCCTGGCCATTCGAAGCATGGGGAATGGATATCATCGGTCCGATCGCCCCACCTTCTTCCCGAGGACATCGCTTCATACTCGCAATCACAGATTACTTCTCCAAATAGGCGGAAGCGGTTCTGCTCGCAGAAGTAAAGACTTCAAACGTGATCAGCTTCCTCAAGCATCACGTCATTTATCGCTTTGGACTGCCCCGAAGGATCATCCATGATAATGGTCTGCAGTTTGTAAGCCACGCCTTCTATCGGTTCTGCGACAAGCACCGCATCCAGAACATTGCTTCAACGCCATACAACCCAGCAGCGAATGGGTTGGCAGAAGCATTCAACAAAATAATCATCAAACTTCTCAAGAAGTTTGTATCGTCCAACAAACGCGACTGGAACGAGAAGCTTGGTGAATGCTTATGGGCGTACCATACTACAGTCCGAATAGCCATAGGGATTCTCTCTGGTGTACGGGAGTGAGGCAGTTCTCCTATTGGAGACTCAAACACCCTCGCTCTGCATCGCTCTTACTTACCAATTGATGACAGACGATAACTATCGTCGCCGGCTACAAGAGTTGGAGGCTTTAGATGAAAAGCGCCTCTTGGCTTAGCAACGAATAGAGATGTACCAAGCACGCATCTCCGAAGCCTTCAATAAGAAGGTTAAAATCAGAACATTCCAAGTGAATGATCTTGTTTTGGCAGTTCGGAGGCCGATGGTCATGACTCACAAGACCGCCGGCAAATTCTAGCTAAAATGGGAAGGTCCATTTATCATTGAGGTTGTATTCTCCAACGGTGCCTACCGCCTCGCAAAACAAAACGGAGACTTGCTCATGTTGCCCGTCAACGACAAGTTTCTGAAGAAATATTATATCTAAACGACATTTTCCAGATTATCAAGTCATTTATCCGCTGGTACCGCTGAACTTACATCCACAACACTCCAGATTATCGAGTTATGTACCCGCTGGTGCCGCTGAACTCATATTTCTAAATTCCACATTATCGAGTCATGTACCCGTCGATACCGCTGAACTCATATTCCAAATCTTAGATTATCGAGTCATGTACCCCTTGGTACCACTGAACTCACCTACATTCATCCTCAAAATATTCCAGATTGTAGAGTTATGTACCCTCTGGTACCACTGAACTTACATTCTGCTTCCGAATAATTTAGATAGTTGAGTTATGTACCCTATGGTACCGCTGAACTCACTTTCTGCCTCCAAATCTTCCAGATTGTAGAGTTATGTACCCGCAGGTATCGCTAAACTCCCATCCTGATCAATCTATATCGCATCTTTTGGGTAGTAAGTCACGTATGATCATACATCAGAACTTTCTTCCTAAAAGGAGCTCCTTCCTCATGATCCACTACCCGCACTTCCAATGCACAAAAAGGGTAACAGATCCACAAATTTCCTAAGACAACCATGTCAATGCTACCTCTGAGTTGTTTCACTTCCATCAAAAACAAACCACCCCCTCACATAGAACTTCCATGTCCTCATTACCTCTGAGTTGTTCTATGTACCCCTTCATGGAGCCCACTCCTGCCATGTCCCCATTACCTCTGAGTGGAAAGGCTCCATCGAAAAAACCCTCATATTTACCATGTCCTCATTACCTCTGAGTAAGTATGTTGGTTTATCTCTCGATTTATTATCTGTACCCACAACCGGAGTACGCCAAGGATAATAGGTCCACAAATGTCTTCCGACGACCACAAATGTCCTTTGTTGACTGCAAATGTCTTCTGTTGACCACAAATGTTGTACTAAGTTTTCTAGTACATGCCACTCTTTCCTTATCATGTCTTGGGAGCCCAGCTGCTCCCTGGAATTCTTTCAATACCAAAAACTTCCACAACCCCCTCATCGCAAAGTTGTTCTATGTATCCTCGTTTTGGTCCACTCCCACCATGTCCTCATTACCATCAACCCCATATTTACCATGTTTTCACCACCTCTGAGTAAATATGATGGTTCCCTTTCTCAACTTATCATCCGTACCTAAAACCAAGGTACGCCAAGGATGATAAGTCCACATAAAATCTCCAGCGGAAATATCCAAACCTTTCACGTCTATGCTACCTCTGATAGGATTGCCACACCTAAGCAACTCTACTTTTCATGCTTCTTATTCAAAGTATTCCAAATTTGAAATTTGGAAACTTTGAAGGGGGTCTTGTAGAAGCATGGAAAATACTGCTTTTAGTTCCACATCGGAAAGGAGAAAAAAGAAAGGGCTCACTCCATTCTATAAATAGAGCCCCCTTGTCTACTTTGAAAAGGGCACCAACTTCTCTTCCCTCCTTCCAAAATTGGACTCTTCCTACTACGCACCTTCGGGTGCTAAGTCGAAGAAGTCTAGGGCAGCGCGGGCTCGTCGATCTCAGTCAGCTGTCCCAACCTCTGATCATCAGAGCGTTCCGCTAAGCGGGCCTCTAATGGAAAGTTGTACAGAACTGCCCGTGTCCAGCCCCCGACAGCAAACGGACAGGATGGTTCTCAAGAGTCTTCCAACAAAGATCGAGGACAAGTGCTTTAACTAGCCCCACATCAAGGAGAAAACATAGTGCCAACACACTCGTGTGCTCGGGATACCCGGGCCCACAAAACGAGTACAAAGGTTGACCGAGATGAAGTGATCCTTCACAAGCAGAAGGAAAGAAGAGGATTCTCTATGCAGCCCAAAAATCAATATGAAGCTTCATGCGCTCAAAACCCAGGAATCTTCATACGGCTCATAAAACCCGGAAAGTTTCATGCGGTTCAGAAACTTTATGCGGCTCAGAAACGTCATGCGGCTCAGAAACATCATGCAGCCCAGAGGCTCCATGCGGTTCAGAAGTTTCATGCGACTCTGAAATCGCATGCGGGTCAGGAAATCAGCCTAATGCAGCTCATAGCTGAAGGAGTCTTCATGCGGCTCAAAAGGCTCGAGAGTTTCATGCGACTCAAGAAAAATGAAGGAGAAACCACGTGGCCTCATGCAGCGGGCCATAAATGCTCTGAGTAGATGGCTCATTAATTACCCTGACACAGTGGCAGCTCTAACAGAAAGACGAAGTGACAACTCTGACATAAAGCTGAAATGATAGCCCTGACATGATGGCGTGTTCCTAGGGAAACGAAGAAAATCATTGTTACAGCTGGCATGATCCACTGACCCCGAAGCCCTCTATACGGCTGCCACGTTCATACGGCTGCCATGCTCATGCGGCTGTCTCTCTCATGCAGCTGCCATCTTCATGCGGTTGCCACTACTATGTGGCCACTTCCCTCATGCGGCTGCCATCTTCATGCGGTTGCCCACCCTCATGCGGCCACCACTTTCATGCGGCTGCTACCTTCATACAGTTAGGATTATGAAGGGGCTACCTGTATACGGCTCACTTAGAGGCCGCACTCATACGGCTCTGTCAGACAAGACACGTGGCAATCCTCATGACAGTTGAGACACGTGACTATCTTATCCCCTCAGAATTATGGCTGCTCGTAAATCATAACAACTAGATTTAGTACAATCACCATAATTACTCGGATCAAATCAGATTTGTTGTAATTAAACAAATTGAACACGTGGCAGGAGATCCGAGCCTATCATCACAAATTATGAAAATTCATAGCAATCAACATTAATTGCCCATAGGATTTGGTGCAATCCATATTAATTACCCAGATTCGTTGCAATCAAGATTAATGGTCCAGATGATTGGCCGCCGACTTTCTGAGGGGGGAATCATTGTAAACCCTAATGATCACACCCCCACCTCTATAAATAGCAATGTGCCATTCTCTTGCAAAGGACCTAGATACTGGAGAGAGAGGATTTCGGAGCACCTGGAGACCCCGAAGGCTAGACACACAGAGAGAAAAAGACACGTACTGAAGAGTTTCCCTATACGTTCTGAAAGCATTTCTTCATCAGAGCCAAGGCTACGTCCGATCGTCCAAGGAGTAAGGCAGAGCTGCCGTCACTTTCCCGAGCCTCTACCGTCACCCCCCAGAATCAAAAATAAACAATCGTACTTAGATTGTTGTACCTAGGTTTTCGTCCCTAGGCTTTCTTTGTATGAGCGAGTTTGCATTGTGAGTCTAAGTTCAGTCCTCCTATATAATTGTTCTGTACTTTTACAATCAATGGCAAACAAGAAGCTTGTAGAGGTAACTCATGAAGGCATGACTCAAGTCAAAGAATCAAATATCAGTATATTGACTCAGGAATATGGGGCATTCTAGATGAAGCCAAATGAGACATTTACTCAAATGTTCACTACTGAGAATAGTGAGTTAGCTTCTATCAATTTACAATTACACGAAGCATCACACACTCTTGAAGAAAAAGACAAGACCATAGCTCAGCTCCAAGAATGTTATCAAATCGAGAAGAAGAGTATTAATGCGTTGATTAGGAATGATGCCCTAACAGCTGTTTATAATAGAACATTTCCAAAAGTTAGAAATTAGGCTAGAAAAATAGTCGATATCGATTGCTTCCTCTCCTAACACGTGTCATTAACCCAAAAGGAATATTGTCCAACCAAAGACTATCAAACACAAGAGATATAGTACTCCTAGACGTAGTTCTTCATAACATGCTTTTTATTATAAGTATCGTTTAAAAGCCCATTGGACTACCAAACAGATACACGAGACCAATACTTCACCTAACATTCATGCACATGCTAGATGTCACTATTGTGGTACCCCAGGTCATATCTTTTCTGCATATGGAGTTAGAAGATTAGTAGATTTGAATATTTGTACTTGGGTACCAAAAACTAACGTGCCAGGATCCTATAAGAAAAGGGTACCAAAAGTTTCATCCACAAATTATTTTGTAGGTAGAACATCTAATCCATTTTAAAAGCAAGTGGATCCTCTACAGCGGTTGCTCATGGCACATGACCGACGATCCATCTTTGTTTGTAATACTGTCAAAGAAGAAAGAAGGATATGTCTCCTTCAAAAATAACTTTAAAGGGTATATTATAGGTATTGGTAACATTGGTAAGGCTCCCTATCCCATTATTAAAGATGTATGTCTTGTAACATAATTAAAGCACAACCTACTCATCATAAGCTATTTAGCTGACTATGGTTATGGTATTAATTTTGTTAAAGATAAATGTACTATAGTTGATAGCTCAATTGGTAGTAATATTTTTGAAGGAACTAGGGAAGATAATATCTATGTTTTCTATCTTATGGAAGATACTAACACTGTAGGTAGATGCCTATGTGCCAAAAATGATGAGAGTCAACTATGGCACATGAAACTAGGACATGCAAACATGGACACAATTGCGAGATTATCTAGAAATAAATTGGTACAAGTCTTACCAGAGATCATTTTCAAGAAAGATATGGTATGTAGCGACTGTGAAAAAAAAAGCTAGAAAATCAACTTTTAAATCAATCAACGCTGTAAGTACTACTCGACCTCTACAATTATTACATACGGATCTGTTTGGACCGAGCAGATTTTCTAGTCTAAATGGTAAGCTATATGCCTTTATAATTGTACATGATTACTCCAGATACCGTGGGTATATTTTCTTGCTCATAAGAATGATGTACTTTCAGAATTTTTCATATTTTGTAAAAAGATACAAAATGAGAAAGGTTTCATGATCACTCGCATTCAAAGCGATCATGGTGGCGATTTTGAGAATGCTGACTTTGAGCAATTTTGTGACACACACGAATATTTACATAAATTTTCTTGCCCTAGGACTACGTAACAAAATGGCGTTGTAGAACATAAAAAAATAACTCTTAGCGAAATGGCTAGAGTTATGTTAAACCAATTTAGCCTACCTAAATATTTTTGGGCTGAAGTTGTCAATACAATATGCTATGTTCTGAATAAGTTCTGATTCGTCGCAAATCGAAGAACACTCCCTATAAATTATGGTTTAATATGACCCCTTCTGTTTCTTATTTTAAGATTTTTGGTTTCAAATATTTTATTTTGAATACAAAAGATAATTTGGTTTTGACTCGAAAGCCGATGAAGGTATTTTTCTAGGTTATGCGGCTAAGAGCAAAGGTTACCGAGTCTTCAATAAGAAATCAATATCAATTGAAGAATTAATGAATGTCACCTTCGATGAGATGAACAGTCAGTTATAGTGACGATGAGGACTACGGTACACCAAGCAAATCGCCTACCAAAACGGAACCAGAACCAGCTACTTGGAGAGTCAGCCAAAGAAGATGAAGTTCATAGCTGACCACCCCCAAGGACTTGGTAATAGGTGAGATGACGAAAGGTGTAAGTACTCCTTCCTCAACTAGAGATATAGTTTCTAGTGTAGCATTTATTTCACAACTAGAGCCTAAAAACATAGAAGAAGTCTGTTGTGATATTTATCGGTCAGATGCTATACAAGAGAAATTGAACCAATTTGAACGGAATCAAGCTTGAGAACTTGTTCCCAAGTCCATTGATTATCCGGTAATTGGCACCCGTTGGGTATTCTGAAATAAAATTAATAAGAATGGTTTAGTCACACGTAACAAGCTCGATGCGTAGCTCAATGATACAACTAAGAGGAAGGTATCAGTTATAATGAGACATATGCCTCAGTTGCGCGTTTAGAATCCATTCGCATGTTATGTGCTTTTGCCTATTTTTTATAATTTTAAACTACTTCAAATGGATGTTACAAGTTGTTTTTTAATAGTTTTATAAAAGAAGAAGTTCATGTTGCTCAACCTCTTGGTTTTACTGATTTCAAAAATCCTGAATATGTTTTTAAGTTGAAAAAAGCCTTATACGGACTGAAACAAGCCCCTCGTGCTTGGTATGACCGCCTAAGCTATTTTTTACTTGAAAAAAGTTTTTCAAAATGCAATGTTGATACAACACTTTTCATAAAATCTTTGAATAATAATCTTTTATTAGTATAAATTTATGTCGATGACATTATTTTTGGTTCTACTAATGAATCTCTTTGTCAAGACTTTTCTAAGTGTATGCTGAGTATGTTTGAGATGAGCATGATGGGGGAGTTAAAGTTCTTCCTTGGACTGCAAATCAAGTAAACCACAAATGGGACTTTCATCAACCAAGCCAAGTACACAAAGGATATGCTAAAGAAGTTCAACATGGAGAAAGCCAAACTTCTTGGAACTCTGATGGCAACTACAACTAAGCTTGACGTAGATAAAGACAAACCAGTCGACATACGTAAGTATCGAGGTATAATCGGTAGTTTTTTGTATCTAATTGCTAGTCACCCTGATATAATATTTATGTTTGTTTTTGTGCATGATTCCAAGCTAACCCTAAAGAATTACACTTGCGCACTGTTAAGCGTATCTTCTAATACCTTAAGAGCACTTCATTTGTCGGTTTGTGGTATCCTAAAACTATATCCTTTGACCTAACTGGTTAATTGGATGTTGATTTTGCTGGATGCAAAGTGGATAGAAAAAGTACTAGCGGAACATGTCATTTCTTAGGCAAAGCTTTAGTCTCTTGGTTTAGCAAAAAATAAACTTTTATTGCATTATCAACTACTGAGGCCGAGTATATCGCTGCAGGACATTATTGTGCATAAATTTTGTGGATGAAGCAAACCCTGAAAGACTACAACCTACAATATTCACATATTTCCATGTTATGTGACAACACTAGCACGATCAATTTGACTAAGAATCCTGTATATCACTCACTCACGCACCAAGCATATTATGATATGACATCACTTTCTCAGAGATCATCAACCTTTGGCAAAAGATATGTTCAACTATTTACATCGAGAATTAGGAATTTTAGATATCAATAATATAAATTAATTTTTTATTAAATTAATACCAATATGTATCGATTGTTTTTTAGATAAGTTTGCAAATGATCTGTCTCTCACCAAGGCGATAAGAGCTTAAGCGAAATGGAGCTTAAGCATCCCTCATAGATCTTCCGATAGCTGGAACAATTACTGCATAACAAAAATTAATTTGTTAAATAATTTTAATTATATTAATTAAAATTTAAAATTAATAATTTTTTGATAAAAAAGTTGAAAGAAATTGATAAATTTGCATAAGTGGATATTATTTTAGTTGCAAAATAGCCAAAACAGAGTTCAGCAAAGTTCGGGGTGAACTCGGACCGAACTCTGTTGGCTAAGTTGCAGCCGACCCATTGGGCCCCACTTCTCCTATTTATCATCCTCCTTCATCTTCCTTCCCTCTTCCACGAACAATAGCTCCGAACCCACCAAAACCCTAACCTAATTCAATTCTTTCTTCCAATCTACTTGGAATTTTGACTCCAAACTTCGGATTCGGGATCTCGGGTTCATTCTCAACAACATATTCAATTTCTGGAAGGTATAATCAGGTATAATCTCTATTTTTCTTCCGTCTTCTATTCCAATTTCTAGATCTTTTTTTGCAATGGCACCTAAGTTCGTAAAAAAAGAGTGGTGAAGGATCCTCATCCTCTCTACAACCTTCCATTTTCACTCTGATGCAATCGGACGACGGTTCTTTGTACGGCTTCTAATTTGTGATGCTAAACCAATCTAAAGAGTGGTTTAGTGATTTTTATGACCGCATCGTCTGTGCCGGAGCCCCAATTAATTTTATTATCTTTCTGGAACATCTCGAAGCTTTTCAGCTTCTATAACTCAATGACTTAGTAGCAACATTGTTTCCTATCGCTCTTAATGCTTTTAGGTTATTTTATTGCAAGTTGACTTCTGACTCTGGTGTTATCTCTTTTCGCGTCAGAGGAATAGATATTAAATTTGATGCTAAAGACTTAGCGGTGATCCTTCGAGTACCCAACAAAGGAGAAGCGCTAACCGACCTCTCCAAATTTTGTTTTTCTCCTGACATGTCTTTAAACACGTTCAAAGCCTCTATTTGCCATCCAAGACCTTGTCCTGTCGACAAACTTAAGGCTAAACACTTGAGTTTATATTTCTATAACCTCCACAGGATTATTTTTTCTGCTATCCTTCCGAAGCGGACTTCCACAAATGATGTCACCGCTCTTGAGCTGTCTGCCATCTGCGATATTCACTTTGGGATCTCCTTTTCATTCCCAAAGACTATGATCGAGATGATGGTACGTGATCGCATGAACAAGAGAAATCTTGTTTACGTGATGTACTTGCCTCTTGTCTTTCGACACTTTAATATCGACTTAGATGAGTGCAATATCCTTGCTGAACTTGCACATCTTAGTATGGCTAGCCATTATGATATTTCTGCTATTCTGCCTCCTGTTGCTCCACCGCCTACTCCGGCACCTACCACCCCATCTACTGTTGTCCCATCCACTGATTATCCACTGACTATTGAGGGTCTCTACCATATGATTAGAGATCACATGCAGCTGACCCAGGCTCAGCATCAGGCTACTCTTGATCGAGTTAGTGCTTTAGAGACTTGCTGGACTGAACGGTTAAGAGATTATGAATACCGTGATGTCATTCGCACTTAGGTGATCTCTAGCACACTAGCTGATCTCCGTTTTGCTCAGTCTCATCTGCCTGATGACCCTAGATTCTTTCCCAGAGATCCTACTTTTTCTGGCTACTGTGTTGACGATCAGGAAGAAAGACATTACTTCAATCCTGCTGGCATATTTGAGTGGTTCAGATCTTCTGGTAAGCCTGCTCACACTTCTGGTGGTGATGATGACGCTGCCGATCAGGACATAGGCGAGGATTGATGATATCTAGCTGTCATTTATCTTTATCCTAGATATCATATTTAGTAGATTTTCTATCTATTGTCACCATGTCTTAGAAATGTCCTACATTTGAGAACATGTAGTATCAGTTTATACAGTTTTTACTAGTTGCTTGTATGGATTAAAACTCTTTCAGTTTTATCTATACTAAGTACATTTTTCTTTATGGAAGCTAGTAATTTTATTCGTATTCTTTCTTTTGACAATATGCACATATTTCATGTTTTGTAGTCAATCTAAGAAATAGCTTCTTACTTAGATACAGATTCTTACATATAACTGCTCTATGAAATATCGGCTTTATTATCTCTTTCTTTCATGTTTGTCATTTTGTACTTACAAATTGTTGGGAACATTTTGGTAATGACAATGGGAAAGAAAATACAATACTTGTCAAGAGGAGAGGGTACAACTCAACTTTGAAGGGTAACATTTGATCAAGATGTTATATTGGTCAAGGTTTGTCAATTATCAAAATAGAGGAGATGTTGGCCAAATGGTGATGGTCGAACTGATTTTGATAATCGTCTAAACTCGAACTCGATATACGGGCTACTCACAACAGACTACGATAATCAATACTGCTACCATTTAAGATTTGCTCAGTCGTCGCGTTTGTATTTATTTTCTATTCTCAAATATATTTTACACAATTTTATTGAGTCTAGGAAAAATGTTAATCATGTCGTACTGGCAAATAGGCCTGACCCAAAACGTTTTTCAAACTATCCAATTTTATTTACAAATAAACTTGTTTTAAAATAACCCAAAAAACCATATTTGAAAAACAGCCTATAAAGCCCAAACCCCATTTTTAAAAACTAGATTATGACCTAAACAGACATACCAGAGTTCGAACAGAACTCGGCCCGAACTCGGGTACATATTTGGTAAACCCTATAAACCTGTTCTTCCTGCAGACTCGGCTGCAACAATCAAATTTTCAAATGTTTGGCATCTGAATTCGGTCAGAACTCGATTTTCAGAAATCCTATAGATAAAGAAAAGTTTTTCATTTCATGTCACTCATTCACTTTATATCTTCTCTTCTCTTGGCTTTTATTTTCAAATGTTTTTCCTCAGCTATTCAAAGCTTTTATTTTCAAATCCCAAGCTTGTTTTACAGCCTCTAGTCTACTTGTCAGTATGGTATAAGTTAGAAGTTTTAGAGAGTTATATTCAGAGGCATAATCAAGAAGTTCATACTTCACAATTGAAGTAGGTCGAGCACTTCAGATAAAATCTCGGTGTTGGAAGAAGTCGACAAGCACTTCGGATAAAAAGCATGTGTTTCCAATAGTGGATTTTAGCTCAGAACAAGCATCCTCCGACCTAGATTATTCCTTACAAGAGGGAGACCAGGATATACCGCTGTATTTGCGTTTGCTCTCTGTCTCTCTTATTTACTGATTTTATATAACTATGACATAGCCACTGCGACACAATATAGATATAATAGTATGTTTTAATTTATAATATTCCCCTGCAAACTTTATTCACCCCTCTCTAGAGTATTGTGGACACACACAAAAAAGAAGAAAAAATGTTGTCTTTTCTTTTATTGGCGCAAGGCACCACAAATCGATTATGCTTGAGATATCCTGCACTGAGGATCCCCGAGTACAAAAAAGAATTCTGGGGAATGGGACGATGGAGATCGAGCGGCAGTTGCTCCTTTACTCCGTTGACACTTCGATTATAAAAGTGGGAAAAAAACCTAAAAAAATTGCTAACTCTTAGCTCACTGGCAAGAAGTACAGCAATTTGGCTCTTGAAAATTCTCTCTGTTCTGTGTTTTGAAGAAGGATGAGGCCCCCCTTTTATAGTCGTTCTTAAGCTGGAATGATGTTATGCGCCCATATGAGAAACCATATAGGTTTTTATGTGGGCGTATAGTCCTGCTTTGGGTGCATAGGATATAGGCGCATACAGGCTGCGAGATCGTGGGTTGGTGGTGGTGTTGACGTGGCCGCATGCTTCGGTGCATGAGTGCTCATGGAGACTGACGTGGCCGTGTGATTTGGTGCACGTTTTGATCATGGCTTTGATTGAGTCAGGCTTGGGCGCATAGCCATGTCTCAGGCTATACGCCCTCCTTTCGGGGGAGCTAGTCTTGGGTGCATGAAGCTTCACTGACTGGGCACATGGAGCTTCACTGACTTGGACGCATGGAGCTATACTGGCTGGGCGCATGGAGATTCACTGACTGGGCGCATGGAGCTATACTGACTTGGGGGCATGGAGCTACACTGACTTGGACACATGAGGCTTCATTTGCTGAAAAATTTTCATGCTTCTACAAGACCCCATTCAAAGTTTTTGATACTTGAACAAGTTCAAAATACTTTGAAAGAAGCATGGATCGTCTTCTCGTGAGGCAATGGACGCATAGCACGGCTCTCTCCTTGAGTGCATAGTATTTGGCCAGCATGTCAGGAAGATACGACTGTTGAGATTTTCCTCGAAATCCAAACTGACAGATTCATCAGAACGGAATTTAAAGTGGTCCATCCTTCATACGTCGTCCATGTTAGCAAGGGACAGTCGCATGGTATGCAGAGAGCTGATCCTTCACGTGGGCGCATAGGCTGTAGTGGGCGCATACAACATAATGGGCGTATACAGTAGGTGGGCGCATAGGAAGTGGCCCCTACCTATAAATAGACCCTGGAGGAGAGAGAAAGTTCATTATTCCTTTATCTTTTGAATTTTTTGGAAAATTGTTCGTCTTCTTTCTTTGAGAACCATGTCTCCCAAGGTCGCCAAGAGATCCGCGAAAGGCAAGGGGGCTTTGTCGAATAGCTCTCCTCCTGCGACAGAGTCCTCGGCAGTCCAGGACTCGATTCTGGGTAAGGGCATGCTTCAAAAAATAAAATCTCGAGCGTTAATTTGCGATGCTGGGACTTCTCTTCTGCCTGGGCGCTTGCGCCTAAGGCAACATACTTCTGTGAGCATCATTATGTGCACACAGAAGTCATGCACCAACACTGTGGTGTGCTATGCGCCCACGTATTGCCATGTTATGCATCGTTTAAGCTGTGGCATGTTATGCGCCCATGTACTGTCCGTGTGTTATGTGCTCGCATGTCTTATTTTGGGCGCATATCCCTTTGGGTGCATAGCCTTTTGGGCGCATAGAAGCCCTTCAGAACATAGTTTTTCCTACAGTTTTCTAAGTCTGACTGTCTTTCTGCCCCTTTTCATATTCTGTAGGGATCTGGCTAGCAAATTTCTCCAGGACCGATATCGGCGATTCTGGGCATGGTGAAGATGCAACACTTGACACGAACATCAGAGAGCTCAGGACTCTTTGTGTTTTGGAAGGGTTTTCCTCAGATGGTAGGAAGAACCTTTATACATCGAAGAGTCGAACGGTAGTTGGGTGTTACCGTGAAAGTTCTACTTTCACGTTTCTTCAAGTAGGCAAAAGCAACTCTAGAGATATTGTTTTGAAGGTATGGTCTCTTGAAGAAATGGGCCCACGACGTCCGCAATATAGAGGAGAGGAGATCACCATTTGTAGATATTTTAGCATGCTATATTTGCCCTCCTCCGTGTAGCCTCTCGAAGGTTCAACAGCCTTGTTTGCTTGCTCAACAGTAAAACATAACCTCCTTCGACGAAAGCGTGGTACTGCCAAGCTGACCAAGCTATGTGTTGCTGATGAGTAGCGGATTCTCCCTTCTTTTTGGACATTAATGTAATCTTTTACTTCTTATCCAGATGAAGGGATGAAGAACCTTTTGTTTTTCTCATGAGATGTAGTCCTGTGAATGTAACTAATTTTGAATAGACAGAGTACATTCGCTCTATTCTCTGCTTGTGGTATCTGTGGTGCTTTGTATTAGAGAGCCGAATGTCGTATTTGTGTAAAGGATATCCCGCTGGGGGATCCCCCTCTCTTTTTTTTGTTTGGACCTATTGCCTTTTTGTGCATCCGGAAATGCGAGCAAATAGATTGGAATGATACTTTCGTGGACCTATTACCCTTTGGCACACCAGCGGTACGGGTAATAGATTTGAAACAAAACCTAACAGAGGTAACGAGGTCGTGATAGGTTTTGTGATCTTGGCATCGTGCCTTTCATCTCGGGTTGGGTACAGGCATCAAGTTGAAAGACTATCGGTATCAGAGGTAATATGAACGTGACACGTGATAATCAAGAGTGATTTTTGGTGGAATAGTTTTTCTTGTCAAGTTTAGCTTCTTGTCAGTTATTCCTCCCTGAAGTGGAGGAAACTTTCCAAGCTTATTCTCCGACGACCTCCACCGAAGACGACGAGATAGCCCAGGAAGTTGTCGGAGCTTTCTATTCTGTACTGAAGGTGAAGCTTCCTAGAGTCTTGAATCGGAGCACTGCCTTCGGCCCCGTGAAGGCTGTTGCCGAATGTCAGGTAGCGGCCCTCGAGAGCATAGCCGACTATGAGGAGCGGGCCAACACTCTGAGGAAAGTTCTGAATGACCTGGAAGGTCAAGTGGCCAGGTTCCGGGATGCCAAACAGCGGAGCCCGATGTCATTGTTCCGCACAGAGGATGAGGCTTTGATGACAACTCTTGCGGAGGAGAAGGCTACCTTCCCGGTAAGGAAAAATGCCCTGGCTCGGGAGATCGGCGAGCTGGCTGACCAGTATGGCCAGTTCAACGCTGCGAGTGAGGCACGTGCTGCCTCGAAGAACAGGCTGGCTGCACAGATCACTGAGAAGCACAATCATATTACGCAGATCCGGAACGAGATTGTCTAGCCGAAAGCCGACTTGAGGGCGACAACATCTGAACAGGAGGATTATTTGTCCCAGGCTGCCATGACTGCCACCTCTTCTGCCCGTTTAGAAGAGCAACTGGCGAAGTTAGAGGGAGGGCATCAGAGTCTGATCCTCTTTAAAGATGAAGCCGCTCGTCAAGAAGAGGCACGACGTCGAGCTGCTGTGAAATCTAAAGCCGAGATTGTTGCTCTGAGGGACAGCATAAATCGCCTATGTATCCCGTAGATGTAACTCTTTTTTCTTTTTTGGCCGTCACGGCTCTTGTACCTTTTTTATATATAAAATAAAGACTCTTTCTAGAAGTGAATGTGGTTTTGTTGAAATATTGATGCTAGAGGTAATGTGGACGTAGCAGAGATATTTCTGGTAGGTATTCCGATGGGGAATTTTGATGTGGACCTATTATCCATTTTATATTTAAGTTATTCGAATATAGATAATAAGTTGAATGAAGCTGCTAATAGAGGTAATATGGACGTAATAGCAGGGGGTGTTCTATATCTGACCAGAGGTAATATGGACGTGGAAAGATATGTAACATTAGGTGGGAGTGGATATTCCAGAGCTAGTATGGACATGACTATCTTTGATGAATGATTTGCTCAGAGGTTATGTGGACGTGGCAAAACATTTGATCATTCCGCTGGGGAAATAATTATCAAAAAATAATTCAGTGGTAATAGGGACGTGATTTATTTTCGTCAAACCGTGTTTGGACGAAGTCAAAAACAGAAATGATTCCACTGGAGAAATATTTAGAGGACCTATTATACAGGGCGTATTCAAGACTCTTAAAATACGGATAATAGTTAGATAGTTTTTTTGGGAGTCATATAAACATTGCACTGTACATTTACATGACTGGACATATGTGAACAAAAAAGGTTACACATAGTATTTCTTCAGGAACTTGCCATTGATAGGCATCATGAGCAAGTCACCATTGGGCTTGGTTAGCCGGTACGTACCGTTAGAATACTCTGATTCTATGACGAAAGGACCTTTCCATTTAGGCTGGAATTTTCCTTTGTTTTATGTGTCATGACCATCGATCTTCTCACTGCTAGGACCAGATCGCCGACTTGGAAGATCTTTTCCTTCACTTTTTTTTATTAAAGGCTCTGGAAAGGCGTACTTGATATAGCTCAATGCGCTGCTGAGCTAACAAGCGCTTTTCATCCAGCGCTTCAAGCTCTTAGAGTCGCAGACGGTAGCTCTCTTCAGTAGTCAGCTCGCTGGCTAGGGCTACCCGAAGAGAAAGAATCTGGATTTCTAGGGGAAGAACTGCTTCGCTCCCATAAACCAGAGAGAATGGCGTACTGCCTGTTGGAGTCCGGACCATTGTACGATAGGACCATAGACATTCACCGAGCTTCTCGTTCCAATCGTGCTTATTTGAAGACACGAACTTCTTGAGAAGTTTTATGATGGTTTTGTTGAAGGCTTCTGCTAGCCCATTAGTTGCTGGATTGTAGGCAGTAGAGGCTACGTTCTAGATTCGATTCTTATTGCAGAACCGATAGAATGTATGGCTTGCGATCTGTGGACCATTATCATGGATGATCCTGCGAGGTAGGTCGAAGCGGTAGATGACGTGATGTTTGATGAAACTGATCATGTTTGACGTCTTCACTTCGGTGAGCGGTATAGCTTCCGTCAATTTGGAGAAGTAATTGGTTATAGCTAGGATGAACCGATGTCCTTTGGAGGATGGCGGGATGATTGGTCCTATGACATCCATACCCCAGGCTTCAAATGGCCAAGATGCTGTCGTCGGGTATAGAAACTCCGAAGGTTGATGAATGAAGTCGACATGGAACTGGCAAGCTCTACATTTTTTTGCATATTCAACAGCATCCGCTATCATTGTGGGCCAGTAATAACCTATTTGTTTGAGGCAATCTTATAATTTGGGGCATGGTTGATGTGCACCACAAACTCTATCGTGAGCCATTCGGAGTGCATGCTTGGCTTCTGTATCTGATAAGCATCGTAACAGTAGACCGTCATAAGAGCATCGGTACAGCATCTTGGTAGCTGTGTCGTAGTAAAATCTGAGGGATCGCCTTTAGATGGATACTGCTTCCTTCGGGTCCTCAGGGAGCATTCCATAGACAGAGTAGTCTATGAAGGGATATCTCCAGTCTTTAGCATTGACGATTGTTTTCGCTGCATAACTGTAATGAATATACAAGGCATCTTTCACACAGAATAGTTCTCGACCAGACACTATGATCGACTACTGCGTATTGGTAGGAACGGTCAAGGAAGCGGCGAGACCGACTAGAGCATCTGCTTTTATATTCTGTAGTCGAGGCACGTGCTCGATAAAGAATCCAGCAAAAGTAGACGCCAGCTCAATTGTTGCTCTGTGGTAGGGGATGAGATCTTCGTGGCGAACTTCATAATCCCCTCGGACCTGACTAACTATTAGCTTAGAATTGTCGTAAGCCTCTAAATAGTCAACTTCCAGTTGCTTTGCCAGTTGCAGTCCAATTAATAGGGCATTATATTCGGCCACATTGTTGGTGTATGGTTCCACGAGAGAATATGTACGGTGTTTAACTAGATGATCAGGTGACACGAGCATGACACCTACTCCAGCCACGATATTCCCTTTGGGTCCTGTTCTTGATGCACCGTCAAAGAACATTCGCCAAATGAAGATTTCTTCAGTTGCAGTGTTAGACTCCACCACTTCATCGGGGATTTTATCGTAGAGTTTGGACGACTCCGACACTGGGTGAGCAGCTAGGAAATCAGCTAATACTTGGCCTATTACTATCTTCTGAGGAACGAAGATCATATCGTATGGAGTCAACAACATTGCCCATGTAGCTAAACGGGAATTGAGAGAGCCCGGTTTAGTCATGAGTATTCTGAGAGGGTTTACTTTAGATATAATATGGATAGTCTGCCCAGACATGTAGTGGCATGTCTTCTGGATGGCAAATACTAGTGTAAGGTATTCCTTCTCTACCGGCGTGTATCTGTGCTCGACACCCACCATTGTGCGGCTGAGGTAGTAGATTGCTTGTTCATGGCTGCCTTCATTCTTCTGAGCTAAGAGGGCGCCAAAGGATTGATCCATAGTGTGGACATATAGTAAGAAGGGCTTCCCCATTATTGGAGCTACCAATACTGTAGGGCTTATAAGATACGCCTTGATGTCGTCGAATGCGCGTTGACATTGTTCAGTCCAGACGAAAGATACGCCTTTCTTCATGAGCTGAATGAATGGTTGACACCTTCTAGAGAGGTTCAAAATGAATCGTCTGATGTAGGCTAGCCTTCCTTGTAGTCCGCATAGCTCTTTGAGGTTTCTTGGAGGATGTATGTCGAGAATAGCCTTTACTTTCTCTGGGTCCAGATGTATACCCTTTAAAGTGATGACGAAACCAAGGAACTTGCCGCTGGAGACTCCCAGAAAAGACTTGGTTGGATTCATCTTGAGTTGGTGTGCATGTACTAGTTCGAACAGCGTTCTCAAGTCTTGGAGGTGGTTGCCCTTGAGACGACTTTTGACTGCGATATCGTCTACGTAGCACTCCACGATTTTATGCAAATGATCGTAAAAAATTGTGTTCATGGCTTGCTGGTATATTGCCCCTATATTCTTCAATCCGAAGGGCATCACCGTATAGCAGTATACCTCCATCGGTGTTCGAAAAGATGTGTGCTTCTCGTCGTCGGGAAACATCTTGATTTGGTCGTAGCATGAGAACCCATCCATGAAGGACATCTGCTCGAAGCCGCAAGTGTTGTCGATCATTACGTCAATGATCGGTAGAAGGAACTCGTCTTTCAGGCATGCAGAGTTCAAATCACGGTAGTCGATACAGACTCGAACTTTTATCGTTCTTTTTTATGACTGGAATGATGTTGGCAACCCAGTCTGGGTGTTGTTCCTCACGAATGAATCTACTGGCAATGAGCTTCTTGACTTCATTCTCGATGGCTTCCATGACGTCTAGATGAAATCGTCGTTGTTGCTGCTTCACTGGCTTAGCTTTAGACAATATGTTCAGGCGATGCATAGCGACTTTAGGGTCCAAGCCTGGCATGTCTTCATAGCTCCATACGAAGATGTCGATGTATTCTCTTATAAGCTGTATAAGAGATTGGCGTTCATTGCCAGATAGGCTTTTGCTGATGAAGATTGATTTGAAGGATGCTTTATCTCCTAGATTAACTTGGATGACTTCATCTTCGGTAGGTGGTTCCCGTTGTTCGAAGCGCAGCTCCCACATGGTGTCCATCTTTTGAGCCTATTATTTGAGTTCAATTGATTGGACATCGTCTGTAATTTTGTCAGCGGAAACCATGTTGACGGATCGAGTTGCTTTGAACATATCGCCGATGCTGGAGTCTGAGTCCCAGAGGGAGGAATCAGAAGAATGAGAGCAACGATCTGCTTCATCATCCGATCTTTCGAGAGTTGTTGGAGGAGAGACATAGCCCAAACCAACACCGCTTCATTGATAGTAGTTCTCGGGTTTGCCGGAGGGAGCAATGTGTCGTATTGGCAACCGTCGTCCTCGGCCGTAATTTAGTCCTTTGTCGCTTTTGATGTCATATCCCATGTTCTGAATTATATTCTTGGCCTGCCAACTATACCGAAAAAGTTACATTTTTCCAGAGTCATAGTCAGCTTATGTGTTGTGCTTGGGAGAAATAGAGTCTGGAACAAACTTTCTCTCGCCAATTATACGACTGAAGACGATTAGCTCTTCATCTTTCTTTCTAGCTAGAACGATAAAGTAGAGGATATCTTCAGGGTAAACTTTTTCCCGTAGGTGAGGTGTTGTGACTGGCATGCAGAAGTGTGGTCCTATGCCGTTTTCTAGAGCGTATATCGTATCTATGTAGTGGTTTACAAATTGATAGACATCGGAGTAATTCAAAGATAAACCTTTACTAAGAAAATACCCAAGTTCTTCTTCAGGGATAACTTCATCCGTTGAAGGTACACTGTTATGAGTATTGATATGATCATTGAGAGGATCATCATCTGGAAGAGGATCCACAGTCTTGGCCAAGTTCACCACTTAGGGTAATTCTTCAGGATTGGGGGGACGGGCGTCAGTAGGTTCCTCCCGGGGTATCTTGTTGAGAGTGATGGTCAGAGGCTTGACCTTGTCAGGGTTCTTTTTTTTTACCCATATTGTGAGAGGCTTTAGAGTACTTTTTGGAGTAGTACGTCCATTGACTCGGATAATCAGGGGACCATTGGAGGATGGACTTGCTTCAGCTTCATTGTCAGCTTCATTGCCATCATCTTTGGGGGGTTGAGATGGGTAAAGTATCGAATCTCCATAGTAAGCTTCGATGCCCTTGAAAGGATCGACATCGGCGAACTTCGTCTTCACGACCCCGTCGCTGTTGACGTACTTGAAGCACTGGTGAAGTATGGAAGGAACGATCATGTTCTCGTGTATCCATGGATGTCCCAACAAGACGTTGTAGGATACATTGGCATCGATCACATAGCAGGAAACCTCCGTTCGGAGATCACTGATTTGGCATTTGAGAAGGATTTTGCCCAGCGGATGGCTTCGACCAGTATTGAAAGCCATGATAATTGTGTTGGTTGCGGCTAGCTTGTGCAGAAGGATTCCCAAAATTTGAAGCAAACTTCTAGGAATGATGCTGAGGGAGGATCCTGGATCGATGTGCATACGGTCCATCTTGATCGTCCCGATATACCCTGTATAGTACAGGGGTCTATCATGACGATTATTTTTTAGTAGCATGTCCTCCTGTGAGAAGGTGATGTTGGGCACCACTTTCATAGTACTATGGCAGTGGAGACAGGAGACAGGATCTTCAGCGAGGGCTTTGACTTCAGCGAGGTAAGAGTTGACGTGTAGTAATACCTCACTTAAGGCCTTCAGCATTTCTTTGGAGAGTCGCAATAGATCGAACAGAGACAACCTGACAGCTGTATTGGCTAGTTGAGCCAGTATGTCAAAGTTGTAGGGCCGATCCATGCCTTCAGGAGCTGGTGCTTTTAGAGATTTGTCAAATCGTGACTCCTTCTGCTTGGATTTGTCCGTGGTTTGAGGCTTGGACGGGCCAGCTTCTGAGCTTGTAGGGGCAGCAGGAGCTTGAGGAGGTACTGCTTCTTTTTGTGCGCGATCGTACGTCCGAAGATAAGTCTTCCCCGATCGTGTCTCGCCAGATAGAACATCGTAGATGGGGGAGGATACCATATGGCATAGCTTGAATTTCTTGCCCCTTCTTGCTTTGGGAGGCGCTACCCCTGCGTCACTTCTTGGACAAGGTCCGGGTGGACCCACATAATCTCACCATATTCAGTTGTGAGTGGGACCAAGGTCGAGTTGCGAGCTGGTGATAGGTTGACGACTTCCATCATTGCCTTGAGGATCGGTACCACGCCGTCTGGGACTTCTGTAGGAGAAAAGTCGCCAAACTGAAGAGAGATCATGTTAGCAGATACGACTTTGTCTTCAGCTTCGAGGTTGATCACTTAGCTGTCGATAAGCTGTTGTATCTTCTTCTTCAGGACGATGCAGTACTTGGTGGAGTGATGCACGTACTGATGATAGTGACAGTACTTGGGATCATTGAGTTGGCTCGTCTCTGCAGGACGTCGTGGTGGAGGCAATATCAGCTTATTATCCTTCGTCAATGTGTGGAAGATGGTAATGACATCGTCTTCGTCGAAGGAGAAGGTCTCCTTAGGCTTATCGGAGTAGCCCTGAGAATTGGAAGCTCCTTTGGATGTGTCGACTTTCAGGACTTCTTTCCCTTTACCCCTACGAACAAGGATAGTTTGAGGATGCTTGCCCTTGTCTTTGGATTTGGGTGTCTTCAACCCCAGTAGTTTTAAGTTAGGAACATCGTTTTCAGCAGCATCAGCGGCCCCAATGAAAGCGGGCCATGTATCATACTTATGTATACCTAGACAAAACTTCACTGTAGGAAGGAAGTTATGTCGACAAGTATCCATAAGTTCTGAGTGCTAAAGAAGTCACGGCAAGGACCACTAGGTCAGTCGCGAAACTCAACAAACCCCTCCCCCACCCAGCAAACTTAATGCTTAACATCCTTTCTTGGAATGTTAGGGGACTTGCCAATAAACCCACCTTGAGAAGATTAAAATGTCTCAAAAAAAGTCACAGAATCTACATCCTCGTGATCATCGAACCTAAAATCCCCCAAAACAAACTCAATCCGCTCCCTTGTGTCCGTCGTCCATGGTAGTTGCGATATCCCTGACCGAAGACAGCTGTGGGAAGACTTGATGAATACCCACCTTAACCACAGCAACCTCCCATGGCTTTGTGTTGGTGATTTCAATGCTGTTACCTATAGAGAAGAAAAGTCAGAAGGCCGCCCCCTCCTCCAGCGGCCATTCAAGACTTCACCAACTTCATATTTAGCGCTCACCTATCTCCCCTTCAGTTCCATGGTAGCGCCTTTACCTGGTGCAACATGCAAGAGGGAGCTCGCAGGCAATACTCCCGCCTTGACCGTGCACTCATCAACTCGAAGTGGGCAGATATGGAAATCATTTCCAATCTCATGCACCTCAACTCTACTGAGTCGGATCACTCCTCTCTTCTTATTGAAATTAGCAGTAAATCGAACTAGATTAAGAAAAGTTTCCACTTCCTTGACTTCTGGAGTCACCACCCACAGTTGAGGAACATTGTTGCTACCGCTTGGAGCGATGCTGACACCCTTGAACCCCTTGTCCGTGTCGCTACCAAACTTAAAGATGCAAAAAAATCCCTCACGGTCTGTAGTAAGGAAGCGTTTCAGGGCATTTTCCAGGCATTCGGACTGCTGATGACAACGTCACCCGCACGGAAGCTCTTTTCGCTACCGACAGATCTTCTGCCGCCCGTGCCTCCCTGAACCTCACTAGAGCGCTGCTGAAAATCTGTCTGAAAGTTGAGACTGAATTCTGGAAACAGAAAGCCAGACTGACTTGGGACAACGAGGGAGACAAAAACTCTAGCTATTTTCACTTATGTGTCAAGGGGCACAGACAGCAGCTCAACCTCCACCAGATCACAGATGAGAACGAAAACATTATCAAAGACCAATGGGGTATCTAATTGGCGGCTGCTAATTTCTACTCCCACTTGTTCACCAAAGAAGTTATTCCCAAGGACGATCAATTTCTGGCGGTAATCCCTCGCCTGATTGACGACAGAGACAACACCCAGCTGGGACTCCTTCCTTCAGAACTTGAAATCAAAGACGCAGTTTGGGCTCTTGACAAGCATAGCGCTCCCGGGCCCGACGGATTCACCGGTGTCTTCTTCAGATCGTGTTGGGACATCATCAAGTAGGACATCCTTGAGGCAGTCATCGCGTTTTTTCAAGGAGCCAGGTACCCCAGATCAATTTCCTGTGCTAACCTAATTCTTATCCCCAAAAAGGAAAATCCAGAGACCTTCAAAGACTTCTGCCCTATAAGTTTGTGCACCTTCACTAACAAAATCATCTCCAATATCATTGACAACCGCATGTCCGATCTCCAAGATTATCTCTGAAGAGCAAAGCGGATTTGTTCGTGGGCGGAACATATTAGACAACATATTGAAGGCCCAAAAAATGATCACATGCATAAAACTTCCTGCTAGGGATAGAAACATTGCTATCAAACTGGACATGGAGAAGGCGTACGACAGGCTGGACTGGAAATTCATGATTTGGGTGTCCAGGGCTTTCGAGTTTTTAGAAACCTGGACCAACATTGTGTAGAGAGCTATCAGCAATTCGTAGTTCTCTACAGTTATTAATGGGTAAGTGGAAGGCTTCTTCAAATCTAGTTGATGTCAGACAGGGAGATCCTTTATCTTCCACCATCTTCATCATAGCTGCGGAAGCTCTGAGCAGAAATTTGAACAAAATGGTGGGTTCCCCCACTTCTAACATTTCCACACCTCTAGCGGCTGTCCGATTATGACCCACCTGGCGTATGCTGACGACATCCTTATATTCTCTTCGGGGTACGTTGGGTCGGTGGAGGTCGTTCACAACATGCTGCAGAGATACGCTAAATGCTCCGGTCAGCGCGTCAATCCCAGCAAGAGTATCATCTATGCCTACCATAAGACCAAAAAAGACCATGCTGCCACTCTTTCCAACATTATTTCCTTCGCTGTAGCATACCCACCTTTCTATTACTTAGGGTGCCCGTTGGTGTACGGAAGATCCAACACATGCATCTATGATGGGCTGGTGGACAAAATTAGGAAAAAGCTTGAGGGGTGGCACAACGCTACATTATCATCTGGCAGAAAGAAGATCCTGATTCAACACGTACTCGACTCTATCCCTATTTTCACTTTAGCCACCTGCTCCCCCCTATCAAGGTACTCACATCCATCGAAAACTACTTTGCCACCTTCTTCTGGGGCCACTACGACGGTAAAGACAAGCATTATTGGGTGAGTTGGGACACCATGGCCAGATCCACCGAGGAGAGAGGCCTCGGATTTTGCAGGTTGTCGTATGTTGCGGATGCTTGCTCGATGAAGCTGTGGTGGAAGCTCTGAGTGAGCAGAAATCTCTGGGCATGGTTCACGAAGGCCAGATATTACAAGCATATTCATCCGTCTGTTGCAGGTTCCAATTGTAGATCTTCTGCGTCTTGGCGGTGCATCCTTCATAGTCGGAGCCTCGCTGAGCCCATGATCCACCTTCAGTTGGGATCGGATGAGTCATATTTATTCTTTGAATTCTAGTCCGGATATGACATCCTTCCCCAGCTTCCGGATGCCCCGACACACAGTACGATCAGAGATCTATGGGATTTCTCAAGCAACTAGAATTGAGAGAGAGTTCGAGAATGGATTGGAGAAGAGGCGGCTGGTGCTCTCCTCAACGCAAGGCTTAAGATAGAACAGATTCCGACATTCTGCAGTGGTCTATTACGGCCAACGGATCATTCTCGGTTGCATCGACCAGAAGCATTGTTCGTGGCATTGGCGTGCCTTCCCCCATTAATTGATCTTTCTAGCAGTCTTGTTTTCCCAAAAAATGGTCTATTTTGACGTAGAGAGCGTTTCGCAAGAAGCTCCCTACCAATGACGTGCTCAATACCATCGGCTTCAGCTTAGCTTCTGCGTGCTATTGCTGTACGGAGAGACAGTCCAAGACGGTTGATCACATTTTGCACTCAGGAGAATTGATGGCTAAGGTTTGGATAGCCCTCTCACAGCGTTGCAGACAGAACCAGGAAGGTGGAAGCTTCAACGATCTTCTGGCCACTTATAGTAGAGCTTCTAACGGACACCAGATCGTTGCAGCCGCTGTCATGTAGGTCATCTGGAAGAACCGCAAAAAATTCATATACGAAGGCCACCAATATTCGCCTAATCAACTTATCCAGGAGGTTTTCAGACAGACTCTTAAAGTCAGCAAACACTGCAAACACGGCCAAGAAGTCTTCTGGTAGTCCTTGTTCTCCTGAGTTTTTTTCATGGAGTAGGAGGTTGCCTTCTTTCTTGTCTTCTTTCTGTATTCCTTTTGCGCTTACTTGTAAAGGCTTCGACATTTTGCGCCTTGATATAAATAAAATTGGGGGGTATTTTGCTTTATATATATATATATATATATATATATATATATATATATATATATATAGGAAGGATCAAGATCTCCACACTTTTTGCATCCCCATGCATCCCCCCTATTTGCACCGTTGGATGGTGCTTTAAGTCATTTAATCTTAACCGTTAATTTACCAATGGTTAAGCTTAGATGACTTAAAGCACATCCAACGGATGTGAACATGGGGATGCAAAAATTGTGGGGATGCCTATCCTTCCTCATATATATATATATATATATATATATATATATATATATATATATATATATATATAAAATATATATATATATATATATATATATATATATATATATATATATATATATATATATATATATAACACATACCTCTCTCTCACATCACATACCCCCAATAACTGATACCCACATCTCATGTCTGATACATTGAGTTACTCACTTCACATCCTCTATTAAACACGTGCACAACCTACCTTTGATACACTATATGATACATTGATACAAAAACAAAGACTCACATATATACAACAATCCCCTTCCTATAGACTTATACTCTCATCACCAAACACCTATTATCTATAGTATATACTCATGTCCTTATACTCCTACATGCCTATATGTATACCCAAGAACTTAACACCTGCCTACTGAATACCTAAGTGCAATACACTTAACTACATACATGTTTAGACTCATCCATGTACACTTACACAGGAAACAACTTAGGACACTATTTCTTCCCCATTACATGTCATATGTGCAAGGCAATGCTCGAGCCCATGTATGTCATGGTAGCCCTGTTGCCTTACTCTCCTCTTACAAGTGGGCTCACTATCAGCCACTCCTAAATAGACTAAGGCCCCAGGCCATGCCTAGGTGTCTGTTGTTGCTGCTGCTATGAAATGCAGCAATATCCTGCCAAGTGCAGGAAATGCCAAGAGCCTCTAACACCCAACCACTCCTTCATTGCTCACATAACACACACACACACACACACACACACACACACATATAATATATATATATATATATATATATATATATATATATATAAAATATATATATATATATATATATATATATATATATATATATTTTATATATATATATATATATATATATATATATATATATATATATATATATATATATCTCAACAATGACTCAGTAACACACACCCACACTAGTACAAAATTACTGATACTCTCTTGTATCACAAGTCAAACATATGAAACCTTCACATATAGGTAACTTATTTGGGCACACACAAGACAACTCATACTTATATATATATATATATATATATATATATATATATATATATATATATATATATATATACATTACCATCTCAACAATGACTCAGTAACACACACCCACACTAGTATAAAATTATTGATACTCTCTTGTATCACAAGTCAAACATATGAAACCTTCACATATAGGTAACTAATTTGGGCACACACAAGACAACTCATACTTATTGATACAAGCTCCTAACTATCCAATGGTGTCCCTACCAGTTGCCAAGAGGACAAACCCAAGCCCTGCTACTACTGTCTGGGTCTGCGGGGGTGACTCCTACTGCTGCTAAGCAAAGCCAGGGATTTGCCCTGCTACAGCTGCTGCCAAAAGCTACAAATAATAAAATGGCCAAGGCTAAAGCTAAGGCAAATGCAAATGCAACCCTGCTACTGCTTCTATTGCAGCGAATGCAAGAAGCAAGGAAAATCCTGCTTGATCCAAGGCCTAGCTGCAAGTGCAGCCTTCAAATCCTCATCTCCTGCTGCCTGCTCCTGCTTGTGCACCTTAGTGCACTGGTTGTAAGGCCATGGGTAGTGCCTCCTGCTGTATCCTTGCCACACAGGCCATTAGCCAACTCGAGCTCCCAAATGGCTCTCACTGAACCAAGGCTCCAACAGCCCACACTTTCTTATTCTCTTCACAGTTCACTATTATCTACCCATACTCTACTAAGCCCCTGATACAATGATTACCCTATATTTACATCCTTGCATATATATACATATATAAATATGATACTTAGAATTCATAAATACACCTTCCCTATGGCAAATATAGCTACACATATATGCACAGAACCTGAAAACAGAACTAAAATGGCTACTAGGCATTTCAACAAACATTTGGTGGCCTAAACATGCAGTCTCCCTCTAATGGGCACTAATCTCTATGCTACCATCACAATAGGGCTCAGTAGGACCTCAATCTACTTTCTATTAGTTAAGGGAAGGGTCTCCTACATGAATACATGAATTTCAACCATGGAAATGGAAGTTTAGAGGGTTATACCTATGTAGAATGGAGCCTACACCAAGCTCCACGAATTTGGGGAAGATGGGTGAAGAAAGAGCTCTCTAATCCTTGCTAGAGCCTCCACCAAGCCTCCTTGAGCTCCCCCAAGCTTTTGTACAACAAAGGGATGAAAGAGGAACAAATTTGGAAGAGTTTGGAAGGAAAGGAGTATTGGAAACCCTAAGGAATGGTGGCTGCCATTTGGGGGTTTATGGGGCTTAAATAGGCATTAGACAAACCCTAAACTCTTCATTACACTTAGTGTAGGTAGGTCCTTATGTGGGCTAAGTGGTTTGGCTCTAATTAAGGCTTATTATCAACCTACTCATGACTAGAGTCTAATTAATCAACTATTTGGTCAAGTCACATGAAATGGGGTGCACCATGTCTAATGATTAAGCTAGCCTAATAATAAATACAACCATCATATTAAAAGAAAAAATATACACTAAAGTGAAATGACAAAAATATCCTTGTTCTAGAAAAATGGTAGTGACAGAAGACCATTGCTAGGGAGATATGGGAGTCTCTTGAGAAGTTGTATGAAGATGACAAGAATATGAGCAAGATATTTATCTTTGAAAAATATCATATATGTCTCTTTGAAGACGAGAAACGATGCTGCCTCAGGTGAAAAAATTTCTGAAGCTGCGTCAGAAATTAGAAGATGAGGGGATGCCCCTCAATAACAAGTTCGTTGTTGGAGGGATCGTCTCCAAGCTTCCTGCTGGTTGGAGCAAATTCTATACAAATATGCATATGAAGAAACTGGAGATCAGTTTGGAAGATCAATCTGGAAGATCTTCTGCAAGAAATCTAGGTTGAGGAGCAGATGAGGGATCAACTAAAGGTGGACGCTCTGTCCAAACAGATGGCTAACGCCAACTTGGTCCACACTAAGGAATTCAAGAAAAAGCATGTGGATTCCCACAACAAGAAGAAGGATCTCAATAATCTGAAAGTAAAAAAGACTTCTTTCAAACAACAGAAGCCAAAGTCTCATGTGACTTGCTTCAAATATGGCAAGAAGGGCCACTATAAGAGTGAATGCAAATCCAAGTCCAAGCAATCAGAGCAAGGAGAGCCTAATAAGGTTTCTATGGTTTCTGACGTAATTGCTATGATTGCTTAGGTCACTACGGTGGAGGCTGACTCTGATTGGTGGGTAGACACTGGTCTCACCTGCCATGTCTGCTCAAGCAAGGAATGGTTTACCATATACATACCAACTTCTGAAAGTGTTATGGTGGCGGACAAGACACAAGTTGAAGTGTAAGGGGTCGAAACAGTGGTGTTGAAGCTGACTTCAGAGAAGTCTCTGACGCTTCAAGACGTGAAGCATGTACCTTCTATTGTAAAGAACCTGATCTCTGGAGGCCTACTTTGTAACGCAGGCCTAAGGATGGACATCAATACTGGCCAGATGGTGATGTCCATAAAAGGAACATACTTTGGGAAAGCATTTTATACCGAAGAAATATTTAAACTTCAGCTTGTAAATCAGTTTAGTGTAATTAATGCAATCGTGCGTTCTGATTATACTCTTGAGTTATGGCATAATAGACTAGGATATGTTTATTGTAAAAGAATACACATAATGTCTAGTCAAGGACTTCTCTCCAAATGTGAGGGTAAGGTAGAGAAATATGAAGTATGTGCTTAAACGAAGATCACAAGGAAATCCTTTCATCGGGTTAATCGAAGCACAGATCTTTTAGAGTTAGTACACTTTGATATCTGTGACTCCAAACAATTCTCTAAAAAAGTCGTGATAAAGTATTTCATAACCTTCATCGATGACTTCTCAAGATATGCGTTCATCTACTTGTTGAAGTCTAAAGATGAAGCGTTCGAGAAGTTCAAAGAGTTCAGGACCGAGGCTGAGCGGCAAACTGGACAATAGCTCAAGAGAATAAGAAGTAATCGAGACAGAGAGTATCTGTCTCATGAATTTGCATCGTCCTGCAAGGAATATGAAATCATCAACGAGACTACTACTTTTTATTCTCCTCAATCTAACAGAGCAGCAGAAAGGAAGAACAAAACGTTGACAGAAATGACAAACTCAATGTTATTGACTGCGGGTCTTCCAAAATGCTACTAGGGAGAAGCTGCATTAACGGCCACTTTTATTCTTAGTAGAGTATCGCATGCAATTTCGAATATCACTCCTCATGAACTCTGGTTCAAAGTCATACCTAACTTGAATGTTATTCGAGTGTGGGGGTGACTGGCATATGTAAAGCTCCCAGGTCTGAAGATTCAGAAGCTCGGGACAAGGACAACGAAGACGATCATCTTGGGATATGTCGAGTAGAGTGATGCTCGGAGATTTCTTGATATAAAATCTAATCATATCATTGAATCTCGCGATGCAGAATATTTTGAAGATAAATTTGCAAGGCACAAAATTATTATTCTTGCGGACATTCCGAAGAATAATGAGGGTGCATAGGAAAATGAAATTTCTAATGAGAACGTAGCCCAAGAAAAGTTGTTATTGCAGAAACAACTGTTGAACCAGAACTCGCTGAGCCGTCAGCTAAGCGAGTGAGAAGACCGAAAAACTTCGAAGATAATATTGTCACCTATCATGTGAAAGCAGATCCGCTTACCTATGATGAGGCAATGAAGACCAGAAATGCTGCTTTCTGGAAAGAGGTGATAGACAATAAAATTGATTCAATCACCTCTAATAACACTTGGGTGTTTGTTGATCTTCCTGAAGAAGCGAAACCCATTAGATGTAAGTGGATCATCAAGAAGAAGGTAAAAGCAGATGGTACTATTGACAAGTTCAAGGCTAGGCTAGTAGCCAACGGGTTCTCTCAGAAGCAGGGGATCGACTACTTTGACACGTATGCTTCAATAGCCGGGATAACTACCATCAGAATGTTAATTGTAACAGCCAGAAGGATTTGTCTTCAAGGGTCTTTAAGATAAAGTCTATAAGTTGCTGAAATCCTTATACCGTCTTAAACAGGCTCCCAAAATGTGGCATGAGAAGTTTGACAAAGTCATAAGGTCAAATGGCTATAGGATCAGCGAGACGGACAAGTGTGTTTACACGAAGTTTGCTGATAGAAGAGGTGCAACCATTTGTCTGTAGGTGGACGACATGCTGATCCTTGATACAGATATGGGCTGTGTCAAGGAGACAAAGAAGTTTATCTCGACCAAGTTCAGTGTAAAGGACTTGGAGGAAGCTGATGTGATCTTAGGCATCAAGATCATCCGGACAGACACTGGACTGGTGCTGTCACAGTCGTATTATATTGAGAAAATGATCACATGCTACGAGTATCAGGATCTTCTAGTGATCGATATGCCTTACAGGTGTGACCTGAAACTGAAGCTTAATTCGAGAAAAAGCGTCAGGCAGCTGGAGTATGCAAGCGTCATCGGGAGTTTGATGTACGTTACTACTGCCACTAGACCTTACATAGCTTTCGTCGTGGGAATGCTGAGTCGATTCACGAGCAACCCAGGCGTTGAGCATTGGAAAGCTGTGAAGCGGGTAATAAGTGTTAGCCCAATGATTATATTATATTTTTGAATATGGCTGATCAATTAAGTTTAAGATAATGACGTCACTAATATTCATGTAATCACTATCATGTTGCTACTTACACTTAGCATTGTCCTATGCTTTCATTATATCTTATTTGCTATGTTTATATCATAATGCATCAACTATTTTGTTCGCCTAACATGTATTTACAGATATGCTGTAAGCATGATCAAACATGATCAAACTAGGACATATGCAATAGAAAATAATTATTAATGGGCCAAAGACGGCGTTATACAAGGAATCGAAAGATATTTAGATTTTCATATCTGTTTATCTTTGGACGCTGCCGTCAAGAAAAAAGGCGTCTTCAAGTTTTCTCAAATATCATAAGAAATGCATCATCAAAGGGCTCATAGTTTTCCTATTTTATCAATGTATTTTTCACATTTATTGAGTTTAGGAATACGATATACACTGCATCGTACTGGCAAATAGGCTACCCAAGAAACGTTTTTTAAAATACCCTTTTATTTTGAAAACAAGCCCACTTACAAAATCCTATACTACTTTCTAACTGCTTGACTTTTCAAAAATCCCAATAACTAATTTGTAAAAACCCTAACAAAACTCTAACAGAATTCGGCCCAAATTCGATCAGAGTTCGGTTAGTGCCCGTTGGATTTTGAACTTGGTCCTCCTGCAGTTACGGATGCAACGGCTATCTGCCGAGATTCTCTCAAAGAGTTCTGCCTGAATTTTGCCAGAATTCTGTCTTTGGAAAACCTATAAATAGAGAAGGAATTCAATCATTTCAATTCACTCAATCACTTTCTTATCTCTTCTCTCTAAGCTTAAACGTCTTCCAAAGTGTTCTGAGCTACTCATTTTCAAATTCCTAGCCAGTTACAATCCTCTAGTCGATTTACCAGTACGGTATGGTCTAGAAGTTTCAGAGTGATTATAATCAGAGGGTTGATTGAAGAAATATACTTCACAATTGAAGTCGGTCGAGTACTTTGGATCAAAGCTCGCGTTGTAGAAGTTGCAAGGACTTCGGATGAAAGCTTGCGGTATTTTTTCATAGTGGATTCAACTGGAAGCTAGAGTTCTTCCGACTGGACTAGTCCTCACAATAGAGAAACCAGTATACATCCTTGTGTTTGTGTTTGCTCTCTACTCTCTACTTTTACATTTACATATCTGTAATATATTCTATGATCTTGCTGCTAATATTTTTAATTAGTTAAATTCTGCTGCCTACTCTATTCACCCTCCTAGATTATTACGCTTTACAATTCATTCCTACAATAAGATATCTCAAGAAGACTCAGATATGTGCACTGTACTATAGCGGAGATCTGCCAGTAGTAGAAGGCTTCAATGATGCTAGCTGGTGCTCGGAGTTGGAGAGCGAGAGATCCACATTTGGATTTATTTTTACAATGGATAGAGCTGCTATATCATGAAAGTCGAAGAAACAGACTATGCTCTCTCGTTCCTCCATGGAATTTGAGTTCTTTGCACTTGATTCCGTAGCAGAAGAAGCAGAATGGCTTCCGGAGCTCATATATGATCTTTCAGTAGTTGGGGCGCAGATACCGACGGTACTGATATACTACGACAACCAAGTGACTGCGACGGTGGCATCAAATGATCTCTTCAACGGGAAGAAGAGAACGGTGTGGTTAAAGCACAGGGCAGTGCACGATCTCATCAAGAGAAGTATCATTGCAGTGATTGATGTTCGGAGTCAGGAGAACTAGCGGATCCGTTCACAAAGGGCCTCAAGCGCCAGCTGGTCGAAGATACAGCAAGTAAAATGGGCTTGAAGTCATTCTGATATTGTGTTATTGTAGTCCTACCATAAAACTTTATACTATTAGTTCAAAGAGAAATCTACTAGGCATCTAGCTTTTAGTTCAAGGGAGGACCACTAACTGGGAAAATATGAGGAATAGTGGGTACATGTCCTCTGTGACATAGAAAGGATACGAGCCTACAACCACGGTTGTCTACTATATGTTTTCTGTGTTGAACAGATCCTGTGTTGAGGGTGGCTTAAACGCCTTAATGAGTTCTCAGGCAGAGTGAATGCATGTTGTGCTTTATAGGAAGCACGGTAGCACAGCACTACAAGGAGTGTAACTCCATATTATAGTGGGGTGACTCCACTATGAGGTTCCCAGGTAGTGGTAATGTCTCGACTTTGTGAGCCAAGTCATAATGGCGTAGCACCACAAATAGGTATGTAGCCTAATGCTGTATGATGAAATTAAAGAGTTGTAGACAACACTACAAAGGAGATAATGTCCTCATATTACAATGGCATGACATTATAAAGAGATACCCAGATAGGGGTAAGGCCTCAGCCTCACAAACCATGTTGTCGCAGAATAACACCGCAAGGAAGCGCAAGGCTTCATGCTGGATAGTATGGCACTACATAGAGGCTTATGACCTCATGCTATAGTAGTATGACACTACGATGAGGTTCCTCGGTAGAGATAATACCTCGACTTTATGCCATGTCATAGCGACGTAGCACCGCAAGGAAGCACAAGGCTTTATGTCATTTCTCTTTAATACAGAACTCACCTAGAGTGTATGAACAGAGATATCAGGATGTCTCTTGAGGGTAAACTTATGGACGTCCAAAATATGTACACCGAAACCAGGCTAGCACATGACCTTTAATATGCAGCCAGAAGTACATGTGACTACATTATGTGAGTGGAAAGAATTGCAGCTATGGTGCAGAATTCAAGGCTTAGTCCATTCTTGAATCATACTGTTGTTTAACCCATGCGCGAAGATTCAAGTCGTCAGCGACATCTATCATAATGCATGATGGACAGTCATTGTGGGAAATACTGGGGGATTGTTGTTGTTTTTGGCCTTTAGCACTAGAAACAGAGTCCCACATTCCCTAGGCCAAATGGTTGGTATCTCTTTATATAGCTTTGCTTGTTGAGAGATGTACAAGTAGTTGTAGAGAGGTACATAGGTGCCATGTGGGGGTGTTTTTCTAGTGGAAAGAAGGCTAACACAACAATTAAGCATTAATGCTTTTTGTCATGCTCTTGGAATTTATTCCATTGGAGCTAAGTCCGGTATGGGCTCAACGACTCAGACTCAAACTCGGGCTCATGAGGCGTAATGTGGCATTTTGTTGGCGCCCTTTCCAATTAGCACGTCAGCATCGTCGCTAGGCACATAGTGCGCTTAAGTTGTGCTCGTTGCGCGAGCCTCTGCGCTGCCGATCACGCACCCGTTCGTGCTGCAATTCGTACTGCAGTTCATGCGCCAGTTCGTGCGATCAGTTGGCACGCAGTATGTGGAGCATGCATTGTGCGCGTTTGGCGCAGGTAGCGCAGATGGCGTGCGTTGTGCGCCAATTGGCGCAATCGTGTCTGTGCAAGATTTGAACGGTTACGAAGCGTTCAGAAATGATTTTTTTCACGTCCCGAATGCTTTGTTTACTGTGCGGGTACTGCGCACGCCTATATAAGTCCCTCTCTTCTCTCTCAGACGAGAAGTTCATTCCATATAATTTTCTTACAAAATTCACAAGAGCAGAGAAGAGAAGAACAACGTCATTTTGCACCATCCGAGGAGTCTTTGCGCTATCCGAGGAGTCAGAAGAGCAGTGTATTTCGAAGTTCTTCTCCGAACTTTCTAGTTCCTGGAAGCTGTTCGTGTGGGGTGAATCTAGCTTTGAGCTCCGGTGGTCCGTCACCCCAGCAGGACTCAATTCTGTTCATTTTTTCTTCCGTTCATTTCTTCTCTACTTCTAACTCGTTCTAAACAAGATCTTCTCTGATCTAATCAGAAAAGTTTTTTGTGGAGCTTCGTCATTGCTGCTACGAATTATTTGTGTCTTCTTCGAATTGTTGCAATTTGATTTCGTTTTTTCGGAATCCCTCGGGATCTCTTTTGTGCATCTTTCTCAAAGTGTTGTGCTAAATTCAGTTTTTCATCTTAAAATTACATCCCAAAAATAACACTTTTCTTCATGGCAAACAATGACGTGTTCAAATCGAATCACTTTTGCCTCGTTTGATTCTACGAATTTTTTTGATACACAGATAACGTTGGTTGCAATTTGAAATATTCTTCACATAGGCCAACAAAATGTATATCATATCTCATAAAAAAAATTCAGTCCAGATATATTTTCGACAAGCCATTGTCAAACCTAATCAAGCCTGGGTGGTGTTGGGTTTACTCACTCTGGCTAGCTAATGGAGAGAAGGTTTATGCACTTTTGATGTCTATTCATGGGAACCACAAGTGACAGAGTCAGGCTGTGTGATGTGACGATGACACAAAATGGAACCCTTTGTGTTTCCTATCATCTGCTGGATCATCTATGGACCACTCACCCATAATTGTGTTAAACATGCAAAGGTTAAAGTAGGGCTGTGCACAATTAAGTCAAATCGACCAAATCGAACCAAGCCAAATCGAACCGATTGGTTTTAAACCGAATCGATGGTTCAGTTGGTTTGGTTCGACTTCAATTTTTTCAAAACCGACCGATTCGGTTCGGTTCACGGTTTGGTTATGCCAAAAACCGTCTAAACCGAACCGAACCGAACCAAATCCTTGTTAAATAATTAGGGTTGGCCGGTTGGGTATGGGTTCATTGGGTTGTATTATACCGATTTGGTTCATTTATTCACATCATTGCCATTTATCAAGTAGAAATTGAAAGAGCTCTCTCTCTCTCTCTAGTCTCAAAGATGAGTGCTTGCGGCTCATATTCTTTTATAATTGCTCCTGTGCACATGAAAGGGACTTTTGGTTGAATGTATATAATTTTTTTATATGTATAATTGACATTTTTCTCCACCTGCAAAGCACAAGTTGAATTGAAGTTGCTGAATTGTATTTACTGTTGCAAAGTACAAGTTGATTGAGGTTTCACAAAAAAAAAAGCATACAGTCCATTTTTTTATGTGATCAAAACCGACAAAGTCGAACCGATTCAAACCGAACCAAGTCGGTCGGTTTCAAAACCGAACCGACCATTTGGTTGGTTTGGTTCGGTTTTGTTTATTTTCAAACCGATTAACTTCGGTTCGACTTCGGTTGGGACCAAATAGGTCGACCACCGACCGATGCACACCCCTAGGTTAAAGGGCTCTCTACTACCACCTTTGATTGACCTAGCCATGACATGTCCCCTGGCCATTGAAATGAAACAATAATAAATACAACTGCAAACTGTAATTATATATGGTAACCAGATCCTGTCTAAACAACCACTCTCAACGATTTACAATTACATGACCAATCAGCGTGACTAAGGCTAGATTCCAGATTGCATGCTTAAATAGTAAGGTGCAATGCTATCATAAACAAATTTGTTATATAAAAATTAAGGCATAATTTTAATTTGGTACCCTCGTATATATATTTTCATTTTCAACATAACATTTTAAATTTTAATATACATCAACTTGATACATTAAATAAAAAGAGACAAAATTACCTCCGCCATCCTCCTCTCTCTTTCCAATCCGGCTGCTCCCAACTCCCTCGCGCACACCCCTCCTCTCGCTGTCCCGCCCTCACCCAATTTGCCCCCCCCCCTCCCCCCCACGTCTCTCTTCACTGCGGCTGCGTCGTTGTTACACGTGTGAGGAGATAGGGGAAGGGGGCGGGATGGTGCAGGCGGACGGCTGGGGGGGGAGAAGCCGAGGGAGTTAGGGTGGGGTAGGGCAGCCGTGATGGGAGGCATGAGTACGAGGTGTTGGGTAAAAAATGGGATAGTTTCATTCTTCTTCTTTTTTCTTTCTTTTTGGTAGCAAGTTAAAAATATTCAATAGTTGATAGTACTAAGTTGTCGAGTTAAAAAGTTTATGATATCAAGTTGAAAAAACTGGAATAAGAATATCAAGTTGTAATTCAGTCAAAAATTAAATTTGAATTTGATGATGTTATGTAGTTAGGTTAAATATAGTTTAAATATTGAAAAAAATTTAGTTAAACTGTATTCTTTGTACAACCTTGGATATATGTTTAGATAATAGTATATATTTAGTTTAAATAATTTAAATATCAAATATATTCTAATTAAAATTTGTTATTTGTAAAACTTTGGATATATGTTTAGATATATCATGTAGTTAGTTTAAATATATTTTAAATATTGAATATATTTTAATTTTTATATTAATTTGTTATATATATGTTTATGTGATTTTGGATATATGCTTAGACAATTGTAAGAATTTGAAGTTATTTTTTCTATAGTCAAGAATTTTAAATTATTTTTACTTGAGGATATGAATCTTTACTAATATAAAGGTGCTTCAAAACGGCTTCAAACTAAGCCGTCTAAGTCGTGTAAATCATCAACCATTAAATGTTTAAAAAATGGAAAATAAAAGTTCAAAATTAACTACTTTTCTTATCTTTTGTGGATAACCAAACCCTCTCTCCTCACGTAAAAAAATTAAAAACTACCCGATGCTATAATATATTTAAAATTTAAATTATGTTTAAAATAACTACATAATATTCTCTAATTAAATACACATCCGGAATTTAAAAAAAAAAACAATCATAACAAATCATATTAAAATATATTACAATTATATTTAAAATGTTCTATATAATTTAAATTCTTATATACTTTATTAATAATATTAATGATTTTTTTATAACGCACGTGAACGTGACTAGTATATATAAGGCGCGTAAGGTGTAGTTAATTATAACAATTTAATTTGTTATTCTTAATTAGTGTGTCATATACAAACGATTTGAATGTCCCAATTTCCAGCCATTTCCAAGCCGCATTATAATAGTAGAGGTAATCATTATCATTTTAGTTTTCTGTAATCAATATCCAGTGTCAGTCCAAAGTTTTTATATATTGAGAACAAAAAATAAATAGTATCTCTCCTTAAAAGTATATTCAAAGATTAAAAAGATATTTTTAAAAATGACCATCAAACTATGAACCCATGTCCTGTTACATATGATGTCCTTTTACATAGGAGGTGTAGGTGAAAACCATCTTTGCTCGATAAATCATCATATTATAATGTATGAGAACTAATATTAAAAATACTTGAAAAATTTATATATATATATATATATATATATATATATATATATATATATATATATATATATATATATATATATATATATATATATATATTCTTCTTGCAAATATGTCGTGATCTAACTTCATTAATTAAAATTGTTCACTAAACTTAATAAGAGCATGTAGGTAATTACATATAAAATTTTAAAGGAAATGTAGCTTGCTCTTGGTGCATGTTGCTCTTCCCAAGTGCAAAAGAAATTAATTAAAAAAGTCAGTCAAATACGTTCAATGTACGTGCATATATACTAGTATATATATAATAATAATAATAATAATAACAAAAAGTTCACTTTTATCCTGAAAGTATTTCTTTCAATATACCATCGCATATATTTACTAATTAAAATTATTTTATTAAAGATAATAGAGACAACTAAGATAATTATGCGTTCTTTGATCTTTTGTATTAGATAATATATATATAATAGTATAATAATAAATTTAGAACGGTTAAGGAACTTATTTTTAGTCTTTCTAGTGTCTTTTAGTTTTTCAAATAACAATTTATACGCACGTGCATATGTACTATCTATAAAACGAATTCTAATTTTTTGGTGCCCTAAAATATTTAAGTCTAGGACGGTTGTCCGATCTGTTATGGGGAGGACGGACCCATCAGCGTCAAATTAGAAGTAGAATATGATCGATTATATAACATATATTTTTTTTTTTTACAAAATTTGATAAAAAATTATGATGGTGACGTCAACTCTCTGAGTACCTAACAAAATTTGATTATAGTAGTTTTCAAAAATAATTTGAAAATTCATTTCAGTTTTGGTACTGAATTTTAAAATTGGATGAAAGAATGTTGTCAAAGGTTTTTTTTTATATTGTTACTATTTGTAAAATAACAACAATTTTAAATTAGAGTTAAACGCAAATAAAAATTGTGAATTAGAAATGACAATTTTTAAATCGGATTTTGGGGTGAAATTTGCTCTGGATATAAAAAGCAAATTTAAGTGAGATGTAAAAAAAAAAAAAAAAAAAACCCACCAACTACATTAGACTGGATGTAGAAGCTTGAAGGAAAGAAAAACCTAGACACGCCACCAAGGGTGGGATAAGGAAATTGACTAAAGGGGGACATGCTCAGTAAAAAAAAAAAAATTAATGAGAACTTTGGTAGTAAAAGTACAATTTAATGGTTCAACCCTAAGATCTAAGAAAATTACATGAATACTTAACCAAATAACATCTAAAATGATATTTTGTGATTATATTTTATAGAATTTTTTAACTTTTGTTCCATTTATAATATAAATTTGTACTTACATTCCATTTTTTATATTAGACTTACATATTAGCTTTTGCAAAAAAAAAAATATTTTTGTGACAAAATAAATATTTTTGTGACAAAATAAATATTTTTTGTAATAAAATAAATATTTTTTGTGACAAGAACTGGGACGTAAATCTGAAATGTAAGTACAAATACATATTAACAGATAAGATCAAAGTCAAAATTTTCTTATCTTATTGGCTATAATTTTTATTGTTGTAAATAAAAATATTTAAAAGTCGTACCATCTGAAAATGGAGGTTACAATAATAATTGGCACATAAGTCTTTGGACGTGTGCTAACCAATCCATTCAGTAATATTGCACGTGCTCAGTTACACGTGTACTAGATGGAATGATGCAAGCACGTGGGAAGACATGGTTGCTGTTATTGTCGGGTACAATTTTTCGATGGAAAACTGAAATATCGTAACAATTGTACTAGCAATCGTTATTACGTAACACTACACAAAAGGTACGTAGCAGAAATTTCAACTCGTGCTATACTTCACAGAAGGTGCACAGAACGTAACACTTCACAGAAGGTACGTAAGAGAAATTTCACTAGTGCTACACTTCACAGAAGGTGCACAGAACGTAACGCTTCACAGAAGGTACGTAAGAGAAATTCAATTAGTGCTACACTTCACAGAAGGTGCGCTAATAGAATCATGATAAAACCAACAAAGAAAGTGACAGGCGAAAGATGGAAAAACTTCTGCTGGGGTGAATAATCACCGTTGCTCAAAGCTTTATTCGCCCCACACGAATAGCTTCCAGGAACCAGCAAGTTCGTCGGAGAACTTGAAACACTCTGCTCTTCTGACTCCTCGGATGAACTTGAACTCCTGTGCAAAATGCTACGCTGGTACAATTTCTCTCTTCTCTCACACAGCCTCTAAACACTTGTAAACTTTCTGTCTACCACTTGTGTATTAGTTCTAACTTGTGAAAGAGAAGGAGGAGGCATTATATAAGCCCCAGCAACAACTGCCCGGTTAGCACAATGTTAGGGACGTGGTAGTAACCACCCCGAACGTGGTGCAACCGCTCAGAACATGTGAAGACACGTTCTGCTGCAAGTTGTGCCACTCACGTAACCAGCGTAATTTGAACTTAACGCACAGAGCCCCTTTACGCACCCTACGCACACTGCGTACGCTGCGCACACTGCGCTGCGTACTGGCCAGCGTAACTGGGCCAGCGTAACTGGGCTCGCGTAACGTGGTCGCGCAAGTGGCTCGCGCAACTTAAGCGCACTATGCGCCTAGCGACGATGCTGACGTGCTAAGTGCGCCAACAAAATGCCACATTACGTCTCATGAGCCCTTGAACCCGAGCCCGAGTCCGAGCCCGAGCCCGAGGCTTAGCTCCTATGGAAATAAATTTCCCAAGAGCAAAAAGCATGAATGCTTTAAATGTTGATTTTAGCCTTTTTTCCATTAGAAAAATAATCCCACATGGCAAACCCATGTGCACCTCCACACCACATGTGCATCCCAACTAATAGCTAAGCTAATATATAGAGATACAAACTTTTTGGCCTATCCGATGTGGGACTAAACTTTCTAAAGGAAAGGCCAAAACTCCAACAAACAACAATCCCAAATAATAGCTCCACACCACATGTGCATCCCAAATAATAGCTAAGCTAATATATAGAGATACAAACTCTTTGGCCTATCCGATGTGGGACTAAACTTTCTAAAGGAAAGGCCAAAACTCCAACAGTTGCTGGCCCCCACAAATTTTAATAAGTCAATATGGAGCATTTAATGTTGCGCACTGGCTTCCAGAAACATGTATGGTGTTGGCCTTCTCTTTCGGGAAGCGAAAGAAACAAAAGTCGCACTCGCCCATTACAAATACTATACAAGTTACAAAACAAACAAGACAAAAGGATTCCTTGGAAACATATATATTTGGGTTATTTTGTATAAGGGTATTAAGTTTTTGATATAATTAGATTTTGGGTACTGAATTTATCCATTTTAGAGTTTGGGTACTCGAATTTTTTTAGTAACACATTTTAGTGACAAAAGTGGACTTTCAGTGACGAAATAAGGCTTTTAACTACGAACGTTCGTCACTAAAATGTGTCACTAAAAAGTTACAGTACCCAAAGTCTAAAACGGACAAACCCAGTACCCAAAGTCTAATTATATAAAAAACTTGGTACCCTTATACAAAATAACCCTATATATTTTCAATCTTCCATGGAAATGTGTTGTTTCGGGCATATGGTTGTGGCTAGTAAAAACAAAAATTAAATATAGTTGGAATTAATCAATAATAGAGATTACATATATAAGATTAATTGTGGTGGATTATCTAAATAATAAATCAAATTAAAGTGGTATATTTGAAAAATTAGCTTATGGGTATAATTGTCATGGAAATAATGTGTAGATATGAAAAATAAATCTAATTTGATAAGGGACTAAATTAGAAATATTAAAACATATATATATATATATATATATATATATATATATATATATATATATATATATATATATATATTTTATATATATATATATATATATATATATTATATATATATATGTTTTAATATATATATATATATATATATATAAAATATATATATAGATATATATATATATATATATATATATATATATATATATATATATATATATATATATATATTCATTAGGGTTATAATATACAACTCATACGACCATTAAGGAGATGGTTTTCTCTATTCTCTTCTGGATCCTCATCAACAGAGAGAGGAACAAAGATTTATCTTTGTTATTAAGGGTCGTAGCGAGTTGAAAATCGAAACCCGTAAAGCGACATCTGCTACAAATTTCATCGAGCCAATCAATGGATTCAGGTATGCTTATGTAATTGATTAGTTTTTGTTCTTCATCTCATGAATCAACAGACAAAATATTTCTAACAATTGGTATCAGAGCATTCATGTTTGATTTATGAGGTCGAATTTTAGAATCCAATTTTTTTGATGTTGTTCAGGAACCCTAGATCTTTCGATTAAGTTTAATTTAGGATTCAGATTGTTCGATCAAAATTTTATAATCCACATGATCAGATCCATTCTTTTTCTCAATGTTTTATTTTTAAGATTTTCTTACATCTTATTTTCGAACCACTTATTGTCAAAATTTACGAATTTTTTTTTATAGAAAATATCTCACAATCGTACAGAATTTTGTAAAGTTTATGCTTTCTTATCTGTTCATAGCGGCAACATGAATTGATTTGTTGTTAGTAATGTAGTATACGAAATTGTGAAACTAAATTAAGTTGTCAGTTTTTTTGGGGGAAATATATGATTGAGATCTTATTCTTGGTTTTAGATGACCAAGATGTCTGATTATTGAATGCCCTCGTTCAGAGTGAGATATTTTAGAGTGTTCTGTGTTCAAGCCACGTCTAGTGCGCAATTAATGTACATGTTTTTTTAGATTACATCAGTTATGTTCGATGAAATGCCTCCGAGAAATATCGGTGCTTTGTTTGCTCGAGAAAAGCAAAGTTTATGGTGAAGCGTAAATCTTTTGCATATATGCCGATTGAGTCCTTTGAAGTGGTGATGAGAACCAATGCTGAAACGGCTCTAGTTTAGTCTCATATAATGCTTAAACAATACAGATTGCTTCACTTGATTGATTCAAACTGGAATCAAAACAAGAGTAGATTCTTATGACTACATTGGACAATATTGCTAAACCTAAGAATCTATGCATATGGCACCAAAAGTAATAGCGTTTTGAAGCAACTATGTTTTCAGCCTCTCTATTAGATAGGCTAGTAACTATAGAGAAAAGAACATGCTATATTTTCATTGTGCGGGTATCTGTCGTATAAAGCGACATATAAGAACCTTTGTTTCATTCACCTATAAGGTTGTGATGATAAATATATATTGGCAAACTTGTAGGTTATTAAGGCTTATGTTTCCCTATGGTTCAGACAATGTTAATGAAGAGAGGACAACACATGTAGTTAGCTATCACTATCATAACTTTTGTTGCCAAAATAGCTTAATAAGAAAAATATAGAACTCCATGACATTTCCTTTACATGTTGGAGTATTTGTATAATGTCTTATATGTTGTTGTTGTTCTCTGGATGCATATCCTCAGTAGATTATTATATGAATTTTGTTATGTTGATAATACCCAATTTTGTCAAATTAAAATTCATTCATATGTTTTTGATTACTTTATTTGAGTAATAATCTTATAAATATGCATGTAGATAAGGTTTTGGACATGATTCAGTTTTGTAAAATTTAGTCAACATTCAAATTTTTGGTGCCTTTTGTGACTAGCAATAGTTATCTAATATTCTAAATAGACTTATTGAAACAAGATGTCGCCAAAGTGACATCTCTTGCGTAGATAGTTTATGAGGGATGTTGGATGTTTGTGTGTGTACATTCATACGAGTATTAGTGTCACGACCCGTACCCTAGAATAAGGGCACGAGAAGTGGGTACGTCGAGCCTACGCCGCAGTGTCGGCGGTAGAACGTTGTCCTAGGTCTCATGCATCTAACAGTATAAGGCTAAACAGTTTATACTCCCCGAATGGGGATGACATAGCAGATACAGACTCAATCACATCTAAGGTAGTACATGATAAGGATAGATAAAACATGAAATCCAAAAGAGGTACAACAGAGAGAAATCTAAGTGTCTAAGATATACAAATCCAGAAATACATCTCAAATCTCCAAACTCAGATACAGTAATCCATAAAGTAAATACAACTCCAGACAATTGAAATAACTATCTAAACAACCTCTAATGTGTCTCCTCTAGGCTAGCAGGCAATTGTTTGCCATTAAAATCGTTTGATTGCAAATCTTAATACAAACAGAACAGTATTACAATATAGGACTTAGATGTAGTCCTAGGAGTACACTTTTGTTTAATCTGGGTCCTAAGTGCCAATGGAGCGAGTGGTAATGCGTTGACTCCGTTGACGGGCTGACGACGGTTATCGGTTCTCTGAAGGTGTAGATTGCTCTGGGTGCTGGAGCTGGCTGAGAGGAGGAAGACGTTGAGTGTCTGTACCTGCCTCTCTGATGATCTCTGTCTGGATTGTTCGTATGTATGTCTTTCTGTGTGTGTGTAAGGAGGGGATGATTCCTCCATTTATAGCTGGGCAGGTTGGCTGCCCATGCGCGCATATGTAGGATACGCCGGTGCGTGGGGACGCCACGTGGAGATTGCTGATGGAGGCGCATGGATGATGCGCCCTACTCGCGAGGTTGAATTCTTCATACTGCTGTTGTGAGCCGGCACGTAGCAGAGGAGAAGATCTTTCTGTTGCTGAGATCTTGGATGAGTTGAGTCAAAGGACACGTGTCGTCGACCCATGGCTCGGAGATCTCTGATTTGGTGGGGGGATGATTTGGTGGGATGCGCCTTGGATTGGGCGCATGATGAGATTTTGGCTCGTGACCTTTAGGAGTCACGAGCCGTTCTGGGCGCATGGCTTTTGAGGCGCATGCGAGCGACTTTCTTTCTGTTTTCGGGATCAGAGATCAGTCTAGGGCGCATGGCTTTTGAGGTGCATGCAAAGCTTCAACTGGAGACTCTTCTTCTGTCTTTAGGGATCAATGAAGGGTCTGAGGCGCATGGCTTTTGAGGCGCATACAGGTTTGGGCACATGGCCGTGGAGGCGCATGCGGGTGGTCGAGTGGCCACGTGGCAGTAGCCGTCGGGATAGAGTCATGATGATGCTGATGTTGTGGACGCTTCATTTTCTGCAAAAGCTGTCAGCCGTTCAGACTTGGGAAGGCGTGCTGCCAACTCTGTCAGTTCAGTATTTAATGTTGGTGACATTCGATGGACAGCTGAGTGGGCGCATCGGTTGACGTTCCACTAGGCGTATGGGGGCGCATCCCCTTTGATGCGCTCGGTACAGGGCGCATCTGTTTGAGAGGTATGATGCGCTGACCAGCCGGCGCATCCGACACGTCTTTGATGATGCGACTGTTTCGCTTCTCGAGTGCTTTTAATAGCCGCTTAGCTGAAGTCGAGGCGTCTGGTTCATCCATTTAATGTGAGTTCATTGCACGAAATCCGGAGAGCCATCCACTTGGCGCATGGGTTTGATCTGCCCGGCCTATAAATAGTGGCATGGAGAGAAGGTTGGCCTCTCATTCCCTCACGTCTTTTCAATATGAACTCAGGTTCTCGGGTGCATTCTGTTGACAAAGTGCTCCCGAGGGTGAAGATGAGACGCCATGTTGTCATTGATGCTCTTGAAGGTGACTGTTACATCCAAAAGATGGAGTCGAGGGCTTCTGAGGCAGGCGGAAGGTGCCTGTTGCATCCAAAGATGGGGATGCTCGGGCCTTGTCTCCGTTGTTCCGGAAGAGCCGTAGATCGGAATGGCGGTGCTAGGCTCTCTCTTCCTTCAAAGTGGGTGTCGCCCGCTCTGATTGTGTTGAAAGCTGCCTTTCGCCATGATTTCGATCACGGTCTTCCTTGGTCTTTGGAGGCTCTTTCGAAGCCTCCCCTGGCCACAGATTTTCGGTGCTCTTCTCTTCCTTGGTTCCAGCTAGAGGGTTAAATGCTTTGTGTATCGAAGCATTTATCAGGTGAGCCTGGCTGGAAGAGCGGCACACTCCTGCTCGGCCAGGTGAGCCTGGTTGGAAGAGTGGCACATAACTGGGCTGCTGAAGGGATGCACATAACTGAGCTGGATGCACATAACTGAGCTGCTGAAGAGATGGCGGGATGTGCCTGGATGGGGGCACATAGTGACTGCTGCGCCTATCTGGAGACGCATGGTGGCCGCTGCGCCTATCTGAAGATGCATGGTGACCGCTGGCTGTAGACTTAGGATCTTTTTTTTTGTAGAAATTCTCCTTTGTACAACCTTTTCTAGACTTTTATATATAAAATGAAAAGTCCTTCTTCAAATGTCTATACTTATTAACTTTGCTGTGAAGTATTCTGTGTGAGTCCTGGCGCATGGTCTTTCTGGTTGTGAAATTCCATGCTTCTACAAGACCCCCTTCAAAGTTTTCAAAACTTTTGAATTAGTTTTGGAATACTTTGAATAAGAAGCATGGCGATCAGGGCGCATGACTGTTGGGGCGCATGCCTGCTCAGCCGCATGCTCTTCTCAATTAATGAATTTGATAATGCCTCGGTAACCCAAAAGATTAATGATGATCTTTTGGTTTTATCTGCTGCTATCTTCACAAGACCCGAGGCGACGGCTGAGATCACTCGTCATCGGTTCACGCGTGCGACCACGGCCTATAAATAGGTGAGAGGTGGAGGAAGAGAGAGTTCTTCTACTCTATGCCTTTGCCTCCTTTAGAGTTCTTTCTAAGAAAAAACCCTAATTTCTTCCTCTCTGTTAGAATGGCTCCCAAGACTCCTCGCGGCGGTGCCGGCAAAGGAAAGGGGAAGGAGAAGGAGCCCGTAGAGGCTGTCGTGAGTGACATTCCTCGCCCGCCTGTCGAAGTTCGACCGACGGTAGTCGGTGAGCTTTATTGTCTCCTATCAATGTTGAAAATTTCCCCGCCGACGTGCATAGGCTCAGGCATTTATCATGCACTGTGGCTTTAATTGCTGACGCGCATGGGTTTTACGCCCTGATGATGTGCCGAAGCCTTTGCTGACGCGCATGGGCTCACGCCTTGATGATGCGCCGAGGCTCTACCGCCACGCGCATGGGTTTAGACCCTAATGATGCGCCGAGGCTCTACCGTTGACGCGCATGGGTTTAGACCCTGATGATGCGCCGAGGCTTCTTTTTCAGATGCGCTCGATACGCGCTTTTGACGATATCTTTGCATTTTTTGTCAGTGTCGATGACTATCCCGCTCTTGAACGAAGTGCTCCTGGACGCCGTGCTCTATCAGATGGGAGTAGATTATGATGAAGAGGTGATAAACCCTGCTCAAGCGGCTATTATGTTGGATCAGCATCCCGAAAGAATGATTCAAATTCGGGAACAACATCACGGGTTCCTTAAACGGATGATGGAACGTGGCGTTCTGAAATCTGCCACTTCCGATAAAGTGACCTTCTTAAAGCCCGAGTTCCTGTTCGGGGACCGCCTTTCTTCTACTGAAGCCCAGGTGCTGAAGGTCAAAGAAGACTGGTTCTTTACAGCCAGGGGCGTGCATATGACCGTCAGGCAGCTTGAACGTCAATGGCCTTTGTTAACTTTCTGTCGACTTGCTTCTAAAAGGAGAATGTCCTGGGACATTACTCCATCTCAAGGAGGAGCGGTAACAGGCGTCATCAGAATTGATTCTTCTTCTGATCAGAGGGATACTCTGGTCGCCTCGCGAGCTGGTACCTCTTACACCTGGCGGACTCTTCGTCCTAGGAGTATTTATAGCGATGTTCCCGTCAATACTTTTGCCTTGGGTGCCTCGACTTTTGCTCGTCGCATGTTGTTGATGGAACAATCATACCCCAAGGGAGAATTTCGGGTAGAGGGTTGGTGCCATTATGTTTCAAAATGGGACAAACTGACACACTGGATCCTGTCGCAGTTTCAGACTGAGCTCCAAGAGATTGGGCTGACCGCCGCAGTCCGTGCCACTCAGGCAGGTGTAGAGATTAACAGGCACATGTTCCTTGCGCTTTTGGAGATGTTTGATACCCATACCGGGACCTTCTTCACTCCAGTGGGGGAGCTAGGGCTCGCGCTTCATGAGATGTACGAGGTATCAAAACTCCCCTGGGGATCGGAACCTTACGAGGAATACTTCCCGACCAATGAAGAATTCCAGGTCTTGGAAGACAAAGCTGATGAGATGATGGCTGTCTTCAAAGAAGTAGCGAGTCATCACTACTATATACAGAAGAAGGATAGGGGCAGGACGCAGCCTCATGTGACTGCTTGGAGAGATTACATCTTTAGGCAGGACAAGGAGGATCCTTCCCATTTTTCTACTCCACCGGCACTTTCTCGCAACGAGGTGCTTTCTGAAATGAGCAGGTTGGGCGAGAAGAATCCCTTGGAGAACGAGGACCAGCAATCGGATGAACGCTCCTATAGCTGTTTTTGGCATCTCACCTATGGGATGTCGCCAAAAGCAGTATTAGTCGCGTATCTTATGATTTGGCTCCGGGACCACGTCTTTTCAGGCGGGTCTGGCTCTGTAGAGAGGGTGACTCGAAACTTAATTCTGCCGGCCGTGAAGTTGGCCTTCGGCCGTCCTTCAGCTTTACTTCCCGCAATGGTGTGTAACCTATTGCGAGGTCTTCGAGAATTTGCGGGAGATGTCGTTCACGAGCGGGGCAAAAACAACAACTTTCCGCGTGTCGAACTGCCGTTTCATTATTTGATGGGGTGGTTAATTTTACACCATCCCAATGTGATGAGCCCGGGTTCTGAGGAAGACCACAGGTCCGGAGATGCGTTCCTCCGACGTTTCTACCGGAGGAATTGGTCGCACACCGGTGTCCCCATTTGCAGGAAAGTTTTATCCCATTTTCAGGGATGGGAGATCGCCAAAGTTGGTCCTGTCTTCTCCGATTTTGAGGCCAACGAAGATCTGGTGGACTCGGGTGAGGATGCCACCACTCTGTCTCCATGGGGATTCCGCTGGCTGCAAAGTATCCGGCTGTCTCATTTGGTATATCGGAACAGGAACCAGTGTTACCTGGAACCGTATCTGCCGAGCCGCTTTGCGAGGCAATTCGGGTACGCCCAATTGATGTTGGATAATCTCAGTATTACCTTGGGGTACGCTGGAAGTTTGCTGGATGGTGCACGAGCTTGGCATTACTATAATGCCGGATGTACTGGAGCCCGCTTTACGCTCCCCGTCCAGAATCTGCGGCCGCCGATTCTCTACTCAGCCGCCAGATTTTACTGTGCTACGGCTGCTCCACCCATCGGATATGATAGGGAGACCAGTTTTATTGCAGGCACCCATTTGGCGGCGGGTGCAGACACTTTGGCGAAGGCTCGGTCCTACCGTCCGCCCGAGTCGGGTCGAGGCTCCTCCGCCGTATCTACCGGGGGTCAGGCAAGACCCTCGGTTGATCAAACGAAAGGGGGTACAGATACAAAAGTCGACTCTCCTGTATCGAAAAAGCAGAAGAGGGCGTCGTCACCGACGGTGTCCTCGGACTCCGCATCTGCAGAGGTAAGATGTCCTGTAAGGTTTGATTTCAAGTTCAGCTCCTTATGTAATCATGCTTTTCCCTTTTTTGTGTAGGAGCCGCTGATAAGAAAGCCTCACACTCCAAAATTTGGTGGGAGCAGGCCAAAGGAGATGGTGGGCTCGTCTGACATGCGTATTCCGCCTACTATGATATCTCCCATGGAGGAGAATACTGAGGGTGTTGCTGTAGAGATTCCAGCATCTCCGGATTATGTCAGACGGGAAGCTGAGGATGCAGCAGCTTCCGAGAAGATGAAGGCCACAGCGTCGGCCTTGGATGACGTTGCCGCGGATCCGCAAGAGTCTACTGCGGGGGCAACAGGTATAGTTGAGACAGAGGAGAGGGTTGATTCCCCTTCTTATCATAATGAGGGGAGGTCGGCTGGATCATTGCCGAGTCCTACCCCGGCTTCAACCGTGGAAGTTGAGGCAGCTACCGATCATGAGGTAGCGACAGATTCTGTCCCAGTAGAGGGACTTGATGACGAGACCCGTCTGCCGGTCACAACCGCTGAGGCGGGTCAAGAGACGAGTGATAATCTCCCCATTCTGCCAAAGGAGGTACCAGCTGTCGATAGGACGTTGGAGGTAGAAGAGGTGGCCGTTGACGTCGGTGGTTCCTCCGGGCTTGAGAAGGGCGAGGGTGTGGAACCCTCTGTTGCCCCTCCTACTTGGGGTACTATTTCGACGCCTGTGCGGGCTTCCTCTGTTCCTTTGGCTCCTTGGGCTAGCAGTCCAGCCCCCGTTGATGAAGAGCTCATTAATACTGGCAGATCTTCTTTCGGTCCGCAAACTGCTGTAGCTCCTCCAACTCCTGCTATGACGCCGCAGGTCCTGGCGGATACAGACGAGTATGTGAAATTCCTCGTGGAGGGGGTATATAAAATACTGCAGAAGGGTATAGCTGCTGTGATGGATGCCAATGGGAGCTTTGCAACGGCAAGAACTTTGGCAATGCCCTGTATCGAGCTGATCTGCATTCACCAAGGCCACGACCATATGGCCAAAATTCTGGAGGCTTTGGTGATCGAGCTGGACGAGCGGCTTACGGAACTTCAGCGCATCCAGCGAAACGACCTCTCCGTCCTGATAGATGCAGAGAAGGGGAAGCTGATTGCCGAGATCGAGTCTTCATACCAGGCCACTGTGGGCCTTTGGGAGCACGAGGTGGCTGAGACTGAGGCTGCGGTAGAGCAGTTGTCTCAGTCCATGAAGACGACGGTGGAAACTCGAGCTGCATTGGATGCTAATATCGCGGAGATCGACACCCAGATGCGCCGCCTTGAAGACCAACGGGCCCGACTCCAGTTAGACGCCGAGCATGTCCGGGCTGAACACGCAGCATTCTAGAAGGAAGAAGCGACCTTTACACAGCGGACTCTTGCCTTGGCGCAGCAGCGACAACAGCTTGATGCGAAGCATGAAAGCGATACTTCCACTGGGGCTTGTTTGCCATTGATTGTAAAAGAACAGAACAATTATCGGAGGACTGAACTTAGACTCACAATACAAACTCGCTCGTACAAAGAAAGTCTAGGGACGAAAACCTAGGTACAGCAGACTAAGTACGATTGTTTATTTTTGATTCTGGGGGTGACGATAGAGGCTCGGGAAAGCGACGGCCGCTCTGCCTTACTCCTTGGACGATCAGTATGCAGCCTTGGCTCGGAGAAGATCTGCTTGGCATTGACGAAGAAATGCTCTTCTCGCTCTCCTCGGATTGCTCTTCTGGCTTCTCTCTCTCTCTCTGTGATTATCAAGAAGGAAGGGGGAGCTCTCTCTGTGTAGATCTCTCTCTTCTTATTTCTTTTGGCGCCGACCTCTCTCTCTCTTCTTCTCCTCTTTTTTTTTCAAGGGAATGATGCTGGCTATTAATAAGAGTGGGGGGTGATCATTAGGGTTTGCTAATGATTATCTGTTTGGAATGTCGGCGCTCCTTCATTCTATCTGAACCCTTGATCCTGATTATAGTGAATCTCGGCCATTAATGCGAATAGCATCGTATCTCATGAGCAATTAATGCTAGCTACTTTAAATCCTCGTGATTGATTATGCTAATATCTGATTGCTCGCCACGTGTCCCATTAGCTTGATGATAAATGATATGCCCTGATCTCAGTAATTATGACGATGATGTCAAATATATTTGTTGAGATTCGGTTAAATCTCTTATTGATCCCATGCCACGTGTCTTAATTGTGAGTCCTGTCAGAGCTGCATAGGATTGACTATCCTCGAACCGCAGAGAGATACTCTTCCTGAGCCGCATGTGACAATGCCTCATCGAGCCGCAGGGGACGAACCTTCCGTGAGCTGCATATGCATAGTCTTCGCGAGCCGCATGAGCTAGCATTGTATTGAGTCGCAGGGATTGAGCTCTCGGTGGGCCGCATATGGCTGGTTTCTGCTAACCATATGGAGTGACTTCTTCGTGAGCCGCATGGAGCTGTTTTCTATTTAAGCCGTATGAGAGTTGCCACGTGGCAACCTAGGATTTCTGACGGTTCGGGTCAGAGATCTTCTTCCTTTCCCGAAAAGTCTGTCATTATGGCAGAGCCATTATGACACTTTATGTCAGAGCAGTCACAGTCGCCAAGTCGTGTCAGAGCATTAAATGAGGCCACCCCCAAATGACCAGCTGTAGGGACGGATCCATCGAGCCGCATATGCCTTGCTGAACCGTATACGCTCCCGAGCCGCATGCGATTGGGAGTATTCTTTGAACCGCATAGGGCCGCTCCTGTGTGAGCCGCATAAGCTTCTTACTCCGAGTCGCATGGATCATTATTCTAATATTTTCCATGCTTCTACAGGACCCCCTTCAAAGTTTTCAATTTGTAAAAATTGGAATACTTTGAACAAGAAGCATGGCCCCGTTCATGCCGCATAGGATTTTTCTGTCTGCCTGAGCTTCCTAGCCGTATAAGTGCCTTAGCCGCATGAATTCATCTGGCCGCATAAACTGGTTGCCACATGTCCTGAACACGTGTGCAAATCTTCATTAAGTGCCTTTGATTTGATTTGACGCCGCCTTTTGGGGGAGGATCCCAAGAGTCGATTTTTGCCTTGACCGAAGCGTTTTGCTTTTATTCTTTGGGGGCGGCGCGTAATCCGAGGCATACTCCGAGACGTCTGTTCGTTTCGTGGGTCTCTTTCGCCTATAAATAAGAGTCTTTAAGCCTCTTGGGGTTTTTTTTAACCTTCTCTCTTTGCTCTGAATCTCTATTTGCTGTCTTTGCTCTTCGTCTTTTAGCAACCGACAACGGCTCCCAAGAAAGCTGCAGCATCGAAGGCCGCTAAGGGTAAGGCAGTTGCTTCTACGGCGACTGCGGCGGCGAACGTGGTCGCCCCTCCGCCGGTCATTGCGCACTCCATCCATCCCGATGTCCACCCGTCTATCGCTGGTAAGAGATCGTCTGAAAACCCTAACTGTCGCCGTGGCTCTGCTGCATAATTTATGCACAAGCCACGTATACGGGGCTTTATCGATGGGACTGCATGAGCCCTTCGTCTTATGGGGCCGCATGAACTTGTTTATACCCGATCTGAGTTTGCATACGTGTTTTTTGATTTGGGCCGCATAAGCGTTGTTCATTTTTTTGAACCGCAGAAATTCGTCTGCTCACGTCAGCTCGCATGAATCTGACTCTGTAGTGTTGGCCCAATGATTATATTGTGTTTTTGAATATGGCTAATCAGTTAAGTTTAACATAATGATGTCACTAATATTCATATACTCACTATCATGTTGCTACTTAAACTTAGCATTGTCCTAATTGTCCTATATTAATTGCTATGCTTGTATCATACTGCAACATATTTTGTTGGCCTAACATGTTATCATGTTGTTACTTAAACTTAGCAATGTCCTAATGGTCCTGTATTATTGCTATGCTTGTATCGTACTGCAACATATTTTGCTGGCCTAACATGTATTTGTAGACATGCAGTAAGCATGATCAAACATGATCAAACAGGACATAGGCAATGAAGAATTAATGATGAGCGAAGACGGCGTCATACAAAAAAATTTCTCCGAACCGCCTAGCGACCTATCCGGGGCCTCGCATCGGGGGTTCCGCTGCCCGGTCAGCGGACAGGGGTCGAGGGGGCAGCGCCCCCCGTCGGGGGTTCGGGGGCGAAGCCCCCGAAAGGTATTCAGATTTCCAGATCTGTTTATCTTCGGACGACTGCTGTCAAAGAAAAAGACGTCTTCAGTTCTGCTCAGATATCTGAAGAAAGGCGTCATCAGAGGGCTCTTGGTTTTCCTAATTGTTCTAAGTCTGTAATCTTCAATTTATTGAGTCTAGGAGAATGTGTACGTTGAGTCACACTGAGTCATCTCAACCTCTAGACATATCTCTCCTAGCTCTACCATTCAAACAGACCAATTCCTGAACCAAGTCCAAGCTCCACAAAGCCCAAAAGCCCAATGGACCAATTCTGTCTTCTGGAGACAGAGTTCGGGCCGAACTCTGCCTCCACACAGAGTTCGGGCCGAACTCTGTCCCCTGATTTCCAGCACTCTGATTTTTAGGGCCTGCTTGCTACAAGCTGTCCAACGGCCAAAAATTTGAATTATCCATACCGAATTCTGGCCGAATTCTGCTTGTCCCGAACCCTATAAATAGGCCTTAGTTTCTCTCATTTGAAACCATCCACTCTTCTATTCTTCTTCTCTTACATAGCCTATATAGTCAAGAGCCTTACTCTTCCAATCTACTAGCCACAAAACTTCCTAAGTCCTAAGGTGCTCAAGTGCGATTCAGCTAGAAGTTTTTGTGCAAGAGTTGAAAAGAAAAGTCACTTGGACAATTCCAAGTCGCTTGGAAAAATCCAAGCAAATCGCCACTGCGATCCTCTGTAAGAAGTTGACGTGCTCTTCTGAAAAAAGGCACGGGTTGTAAACTACTATTTCACAAATAGTGGATTTGAATCCTGAGCTAGAGTTCTCAGGCCTGGACTAGTCCTCCACGAGGGAAACCAGGTTAAAACTGCTGTGTTTGTGTATGCTCTTCTGATCTTTATTTACTTCCGCATTTCCTTCTGATTTATTTACTATCTTGATAGTTATTTTGTGGAGGTGATATAGAGTTAATTTTTATTTGGTGATTATCGACACAAACTCTATTCACCCCCCTCTAGAGTTGCCTACACCTGTGTTTTCAATTGGTATCAGAGCAAGGTCTCTATTGTTAGGCTTAACATCCTTAGAGTAGATCCTTGTTTATTTGTGTATGGCATCATATTCTTCCTCCTTCGATGAAGAGGGTTTTACTTCTAGTAGCATATACAATCATGTTTCTTCTAAATGCAATAAGTGCTCTAAGTGGAAAGCCATGGCTAACCATTCCTTAAAGTTTGCTAAGGCTTTTCATTCTACAAATGAAGAACTTGTAGAAAAGGTTATTCATTTAGAAGAAGCTAATGAGTTTTTGAGAAATAATAACAATGATTTATTATCTAGACTTGACTCTCAAAACTCATCTTGTTTTCTTTAAAGAGTTTGAATGATTCTTTAATTTTGAAAATCAAATCTCTTTCCTCATCAATAGAAGATCTTAAGAAGCAAGCAAATGAGTTAAATCATTTGCATGATTCTTCTATTGACTCTTTAAAGAAACAAAATGATGATTTTATTTCTAGAATTGCTTTATTTGAAAAGAGAATTATGCTTTAAATACTAAATTTGATTCTCTTACTTGTTTGCATAATGATTTGCTATTAGAACATGATATTCTTAAGACCAAATCCATGCATAGTAGTGATTCTCTTACTTGTGTGCATAATGATTTGCTATTAGAACATGATAGTCTTAAGACCAAATCCATGCATGCTCACTCTAGAAATGTTCATCATTCTAGTATGTCACATGTTCATAATCATGCTCATTCCGATACATATGCACACACTAGTATTAGGTGCTTCTATTGCTCTCGCATTGGACACATAAGTATAACTTGTCCTATTCGTAGGAGTTTTTCTACCAATGCTAGAGTAAATAGTATATGGGTCCCTAAAGCTAACAAATGTGGATCCAAGTTTATTTGGATACCAAAGTCTTCGCCTAATATTGTAGGTGGAGCTTCTTGTATCAGGACATAGCACCGAGGAAGCGTGTTGGTGGTTGCAAAGCTCAAAGGTCATCTTCTAAGCAATTGCACCAACACAAGTGTGGCCACTAGAGCCACTTTGGTAACATGCTAAACGATTCTCTTTAAATGGTTTATATTTGTTGAATCTAGCATGTTTTTTTGATGTCTTGCTACTAGCTCACATTGATATCTTTTAGTTGCTTATTATATAAATTAATGTGAGATATAATACTAGCATGCTTAGTTGATTTTCTTTCTATTTCTTTTATATAGCATGACTAGTTACATAGCTTTATATGATTAGTTCACACTATGTAGTTTATCACTCGTTTTCTAGTAGTATGATACATTTATATGCATGTCGTTATTCTTAATACTTATTTACAAAGCATGCATATCACTCTAGTCTATATGACCTTGGTTTTGATTTGAGTTAATATGATTTTATCTCTTCATCTTTAAAAGTTTTGAGATAGTTACTTCTTGCCAATTTGTATTTAGTATATCATTGGTATTTGTGAATATATGTGTTTAGCACAAGCTTCTTATCACTTGATAAGTATATACTTATACTTCTTGTTAACCTTGTGCTTACATAATATATTCATTATTGATTCTCATGTTTTATTTTGATTATCCTATTGAGAATCAATTATGTCTTTGCCTAATAAAGTCTATTTATACGTGCTTTTGAATTTGTGATAGTTTTTCAAACTTTCATGATGGATACATGACTATATTCATTAAATCTTCATTTACATGTAGATCATGTATTTATTATATTGACATCTATTTTTGTATAAATATCTTTATGTGGGCATATGAGATAAGCTCAAGTTTCATATTATTTTGAAGAGTATTTATTCATACTTGTGCTTACCTTATAATTTAGCTATTGATTCTTTTGACTAAATTTGTGTTATCTCTACTTGAATCAATTAGCTTATTCCTTAAAGTCTTCTTTTTGATGATATCTTATTGGCTTTTATTTGTTGACTTTATGGATACATGTCTTTCATTCTTATTTTGATCTTTTTCGCTTAAAAATTTTCAGCCTGATTCCAGTTCTGTCACCAGAATCCGGAATTCGGGCCGAACTCTGCCCTTACCAGAGTTCGGGCCGAATTCGGCCTGGATCTTCCAGAACCGAAACAGCCTCAGCCGTTGATCAAATTATAGATCCAATGCCTTTATTGATTCCAAATGTTGATATTTATTTATTCAAATGCCTTTAAGTTGGAATGTTGAGAGAAAATATTTATTAGTGTCTTGTTCATGACTTTTATGGAAGTTCTTTTAAGAATTGTTTGGTTTTGTGCTTTACCTTACTTGTTATAATTATCATACTTATTAGTGCACATTTTGCGCATGTATCTTCTATATATTTTTTCTCCATAAGTGTATTATGAAAATATTTGTTTTGAAAATATTCTTAGCAAATTTTGATGATCATTCTTTCATTATTATTTGGGTATTTACCTCTCTTATTCATAGGATTTTTATACTTTGATGTTGTTTGATGATATTGCATATATTCTCTTAATCAAATTTCTTAAAGTAAAGAACATTTTGGGAACAAGCCGAAAGGGTCCTTCTTTCATACAGGTGTAAATAGCCTGAAGCGACACGGTGCACTAGTCTTCGGACTACCGCTAGCTGGAAACCGGCCCCTACAGCTAACCCAAAGTGATCAACACTTTATAGACTTACGATTTATTAAGGTCTACTTGCAACCATTATCTAGTTCTGGATCCTCCCCTAAGTTCCAGAATACTTCATCATATCTAGCCTTATATTTGAGCTATAAATATTTTATTATTATTGCCCAATGATGTTTTGTAGCACATGAGAATATATGTAATTGATATATCATACTTCTCATGTCTTTAGCTACTATGGGTTAAACTTTTACTTTGAGATTTTCCATTTCTAGAGAATACACTTTCATAATGGTTATAATTTTGTATTCTCTAGATCAATCTATTATTATTATCTTGGGTTAATCTCAATATTTGGCAAAGAGATTTGCTCTATTGTGTTTTCATGAACATCTCTTTTGTCTTTTACTTGATGAGAGTCTAATTCATTTACTTGCTATCTTATACTCTTATCCTTGCTTAGCAAAGAGTATATAAATCATTTTGATCATTCAAAATGTATTACCCTTATTATGAACTCTATGCTTAAGCATGTATTTTTTTGTGTTAGTGACTTAAGATTTAATGAGCACATTTATCATGTTAATGGCCTATCTCATTAATCTTAATTAGTTATGTAGCTAGCTTGCTTATTTGCGATGTATTGTTAAGCTACATAATTTTTGTTCACTTTCACTCATCTAGCTATCTTCTTGAACTTCAATCTATATGTGATATGCTAGTTTACAAAACAAGATTTATGAATATTCTTTCTGATTTGTATTCTATTTTAGATACATATGTTTGGTTTCTAAAATTAGTTTGACAAATTTTTATTTTATCTTGTTTCTATTGAGATTTGTGATTCATCGCTTTAACTTCCTTTCATACTAGTCATTGACAAGCATCTCTTAATTTTCTCTCATCTTTTGAGTCATGATTCTATTATATTATCATTTCTGTGGAATAAATTTGCAATGTTTTAAATAAGATTGAATCTTTTCTTGGTTTGTTTATATGGTTTTTAGATGGGATTTATGACGGATCATAATTATTTATTGGTTTACTTTATGAATGATCCTAATGATTAAGTAGTCCTATATTATCTAATTATGTGGTTATCAAGTTAATTTATTACTCTACTTTGACTACTCATGGATTATCACATATGCTCTTTGCTATTTGAACTTCATTGGTTTCTTATTTAGTACTAGCAAGGTTGGATTATTACCCGTTGATGGGTACATATGTGGTAAAACATACATAGTCCTTGCAAAGCAATAAGTTGGTTGATCATTTCTTAATTAGATAATCATGGACATGATATTTGAGCTTTATTTTTTTTGCTATATTTTGACTTTCTTCGTGATTGATTTAATTGACTTTATTCATGATGATATTTTTCTTTAGTTTTATTTTTATCTTTTGAGCTATATTGTGATTCTCATCATGATTGTTTTTAATGGACCTTATTTCTTTTCATGATGATATTTTTCTAATGGACCTTATTATTCCTTTTCATTATGATATTTTTCTAATGGTCCTTATTATTCTTTTTTATAATGATATTTTTCTAATGGTCCTTATTATTCCTTTTCATAATGATATTTTTCTAATGGACCTTATTTTTTTCATGAAGATATTTTTCTAATGGACCTTACTATTCCTTTTCATTATGATCTTTTTCTAATGGTCCTTATTATTCATTTTCATAATGATATTTTTCTAATGGACCTTATTTCTTTTCATGATGATCTTCTTCTCAAAAGGTAACATGCACTGATCTATCATATTCCAATGATATTCTTCTATATAGGTTAGTGTATGTCGTCTTTTGATTACATGTGCTAAATTGAAATATTCTTTTGATTTCTCATCTTTAGTGACTATTTATTGGATATCTCTTCTAAAGATGATATTATTTATTCTATGATGTTTTTATAGCCTTATATTATTTCTTATGTCATAAGTTATTATTTTATAACGTTTTTATAGCATTGAGCAAGGGGAGAAATCAATAGTTGATTTACCCCTAGATCTTGAAGTTATCATTTTTTTTGCTATAAGTGCTTTAGAACTAGATACGCATATTTTAAGGGGGAGCAAATAAATTGGTTCAATTCATTTATACCCTTTAATATGTCGTATACGTAGTTCATCATTGACCCATTTTTTTATTGGATACTGATATTTTGTGAAAGGTTTATGAGAGTATATGCAATTGTTTTCATCATATTTCTCTCTTTTATATGGGTCATTTCTTTATTTAATTTCGTATTTTATCTTGATGACGATTGTGCTTTCTTTGATTTGGTTTTCTTTGTATGTTTCATTTGGCTTTCCTTGTCGAGGACTTATCCAATATTCATGATTTTATCTATATTGGTCATAGTTTGAGGGGGAGCATTCAATTCGACTGAATTTCTCCTTCTCAAACATTGTTTCTCCTTTCCTTCATGTTTATTCATATAGCATGATAAGGTAATTGAGTTCAAATGCATGAATTTTGGATAAGCAAATAGATTTGCAAATAATGAGATCTTTTTATATCAATTGCTTCTATTTTACATTGATCATTCATTTATTTTGATTCACTATTTATCTGTGGACAATTATGACTATCATAGTTTCATTGATCAATGTTTCAAGTTTATATATTTTAATTGATATCAAGTTTGTCTATTTCAATATCTCAATTGGTTTTTTTTTCGATCTTTGATATCTATTATTTGCAATTATCTAATCCTTATGGTTTTTGACTGAATTTTTTTTATAATTCTCTTCCAAAAGTTTTTGGATGTCCTTCTTGGATTTCATGTAACTATGTTTTTGGATGTCTTTCTTGGATTTCATGTTGGTAAACTATCTATTGACTTTTCAAATTCTTTTAGTTTTACCAACTATTTGTGTT
>JANAVB010040018.1:14523540-14605750 GCA_029216955.1 Iris pallida | reverse complement strand
CTTCTCGCCCGGAGTTGGTGGCTGCTGACCTTTTCCCCTTATCATCAAAGGCGGGGAAGCTGACACCCAGAACGTGCATTGGCCGCCTTCTTTTCTGCGGCTTCAGCTTCGATGATCAGGGAGCTCCAGTCGGAGGAGGAGTAGAGTTGAGCCAGAGCTTCACTGCGGGCAGCATGTTCATGCTGCAAGAGGAGAGGAGCGCATGTTCTGGCATGCCTGGAGGTAGCCTGAAGCAGCTTGTCGAAAGCGTTCGATGAACCCGAACCGTTTCTTTCTCCTTCTGGCGTATGTCTATGAGAGATGCCATCGTCATGTCCTTCCCGCCGTCGTAGAAGCGATCGAGAAGAGGCGCGTCAAGTCGTCGAAGGACGATATAGAATTGTCGGGGAGGCTGCAGTACCAGTCATACGCCACCCCTTTTAGGGCCCCAACAAAGATGCTGGTGAGGAGCGCGTCCTCCTTTGGAAGATGCTCCGTTTGTGACTGGAAGTATGTCAGGTATCGACGCGGAGAGTCCTTTCTATCGTATGGTATGAGTGTTTGTGGTTTATATTTTGGAGGATAAACCACTTTGTTCCACTCGAGGGGATAAGGCTGGGGAATGCCCATCTTCTGGCGCTTCTCTTGCTTGTTTTTGGACTCGAAGCGCTCCCGCAGGTCCTTGATCATTTCGACGACATCCTCCGTGGAGCTAGGAGTCGGAGAAGGTGGCACTATCTGGAGCGGAGCGTTTGAGGGTTCCGATGTCCGAGGTGCTTCTGTGTCGGAGGGTGCCCATGAAGGGGTACACTCGACTCCCCATTAACTCCTGGGTCGGGACTGGTTGAAGGTGTTCTGGTCAAGGCCGACCGAATATCAAACACTGCTTGAGTCAGTGCTTGCATAGAGGGTTTTGTGTCCTCCCTCTAATGAGTCTATGCGCTGAACAATGTCCTGCGGTGGCGCATCGGACTCATCATCCCCAGCCATGTATACTGTCCTGACACGGCCAGGATGGATTGGTTGAGGCTTTGCTCTCGTCCTCACTTTCATGTGGGGGAGTCACCTCTCCTGGTATTTCAGCTTGGCCACCCCCAGTCACATTCTGGAGGTCATTTTCGACGGGCGCATCTGCCAGGGCCTGATTGTCCTCGGCTCCGTCTTGAAGGGCCTCTTCGTCTCTACCCCCAGCTGTGTCCTGGGGACATCCTTGTTTCGAGGTACTTCTGGGAGGCTGACTTCGCCTCGAGGATGAAGATCCGCCGCAGCTGTGCTTTGGACATCTTCGTCTTCGAAGGAAGCTCAACAAGGGTCTGACTACCCCCCCTTCCTCCAAGAACTTCTTCTTCGACCGAGTGCCTTCGAACACCCCAGAGGTCGAGACTGCTGCCTTGGTTCTCCTTGATTGGCTTTTGGATTGTCGGTCGCCTTCCGGAGAGATGAGGAGTTGGAGACCACATTGCATGAAGCAACTCTTGGCTCCTCTTCTGTTGACACCTTCTTCCCAAAGCGACGTTGGAGGGGTGTCGATGACTGCAGTCGCTGGAAGACTGACTGCCTTGGTGGTACTACCGTCTTGCCACAGCAGTTGATAGTGACCACCGCACAAGTATGCCCCGTGGAAGGCTCATCGTGCTTGTTGGTCGACTCTCCTGACCGGCGCTTGTGAGTGATCACATTACGCAGGTCGTTGGAGGAGAGTGCTACCTTCACACCCCCTTCAGCGCATGGCAAGGCCAAACGCCGGGACGGACAGGTGAGTGCTGCGCCCCCTGATCTAATACCAAGCAAGCATCATGATCAGTAGTGGGGGAACAACAACATTTGAAGTGACTTGAACGGACCTCAAACGTACAACCAGAGGAGGCGCGGGAGTTCAAGACCACTGAATCTGCCGTACTCGACTTGGTTATGCACGCAGTGGATGCGCCCAAGTGAGATGAGGACTTTGAAGATCGACTCGTCTTTGGTGCCGAAGCACCTGAGTCGACCTTGTACAGCTTGCCATCGGCAGCGTGCGTGATTGTGAGCACGTGCCTCTGGCCTGCTGCTGGCATAGCACGCTTGTGGCGCATGGCCCGTGCCGCCTCGGATTTCTTTGTACTAGCCCGCTGGGCGTATAGTACTCAGCATCCAAATTCTCCTCGCCATTACAGCGAATGAGTCTGTCAAAGACAGAGACTTTTTGTGGCGCATCAGAGGTGATGCGCGGCTTTGGCTGCGCCCCAGCTCCGTCGACGCATCTTCCTCGCCTGAGAGGGAGATGGCTGGGGAATGTGGTCAGCCGCACGTTTCCCCGAGAGATGCGCTGCATCAGCAGGTGCACCTTGGTTGCTGAGAACGTCAGCAGGAAGGGAGGGCTGGATTGGCACATCCCCTTCAGTGGTGGTGCCCGAGGCGTCGACCTTGCGTACCTAGACACGGCGGGTCTTCTTCGGCTTCGGCAGCCGCTTCGAAGGACTCGCGCTTCCTTCAGAAATGAACTCCTCGTACGCCTGTTGATTGAGGCGCACGACCAGCGTCTTATGGGAGGAGCCCACCTTCACGTCGTCGGCCTGTGACACGACTTTCTCGGAAGAGGAGAAAGAAGTACCCAGCAGAGTCGCCAGCTTATTTGCCATTAAAATCGTTGATTGCAAATCTTAATACAAACAGAACAGTGTTACAATAGGACTTAGATGTAGTCCTAGGAGTACACTTTTGTTTAATCTGGGTCCTAAGTGCCAATGGAGCGAGTGGTAATGCGTTGACTCCGTTGACGGGCTGACGACGGTTATCGGTTCTCTGAAGGTGTAGATTGCTCTGGGTGCTGGAGCTGGCTGAGAGGAGGAAGACGTTGAGTGTCTGTACCTGCCTATCTGATGATCTCTGTCTGGATTGTTCGTATGTATGTCTTTCTGTGTGTGTGTAAGGAGGAAATGATTCCTCCATTTATAGCTGGGCAGGTTGCTGCCCATGCGCGCATATGTAGGATACGCCGGTGCGTGGGACGCCACGTGGAGATTGCTGATGGAGGCGCATGGATGATGCACCTACTCGCGAGGTTGAATTCTTTATACTGCTGTTGTGAGCCGGCACGTAGCAGAGGAGAAGATCTTTCTGTTGCTGAGATCTTGGATGAGTTGAGTCAAAGGACACGTGTCGTCGACCCATGGCTCGGAGATCTCTGATTTGGTGGGAGGATGATTTGGTGGGATGCGCCTTGGATTGGGCGCATGATGAAATTTTAGCTCGTGACCTTTAGGAGTCACGAGCCGTTCTGGGCGCATGGCTTTTGAGGCACATGCGAGCGACTTTCCTTCTGTCTTTCGGGATCAGAGATCAGTCTGGGGCGCATGGCTTTTGAGGCGCATGCAAAGCTTCAACTGGAGACTCTTCTTCTGTCTTTAGGGATCAGTGAAGGGTCTGAGGCGCATGGCTTTTGAGGCGCATGCAGGTTTGGGCGCATGGCCGTGGAGGCGCATGCGGGTGGTCGAGTGGCGACGTGGCAGTAGCCGTCGGATAGAGTCATGATGATGCTGATGTTGTGGATGCTTCATTTTCTGTAAAAGTTGTCAGCCGTTCAGACTTGGGAAGGCGTGCTGCCAGTTCAGCATTTAATGTTGGTGACATTCGATGGACAGCTAAGTGGGCGCGTCAGTTGACGTTCCACTAGGCGTATGGGGGCGCATCCCCTTTGATGCGCTCGGTACAGGGCGCATCTGTTTGAGAGGTGTGATGCGCTGACCAGCCGGCGCATCCGACACGTCTTTGATGATGCGGCTGTTTCGCTTCTCGAGTGCTTTTAATAGCCGCTTGGCTGAAGTCGAGGCGTCTGGTTCATCCATTTAATGTGAGTTCATTGCACGGAATCCGGAGAGCCATCCACTTGGCGCATGGGTTTGATCTGCCCGACCTATAAATAGTGGCATGGAGAGAAGGTTGGCCTCTCATTCCCTCACGTCTTTCCAATATAAACTCAGGTTCTCGGGTGCATTCTGTTGACGAAGTGCTCCCGAGGGTGAAGATGAGACGCCATGTTGTCATTGATGCTCTTGAAGGTGACTGTTACATCCAAAAGACGGAGTCGAGGCTTCTGAGGCAGCGGAAGGTGCCTGTTGCATCCAAAGATGGGGATGCTCGGGCCTTGTCTCCGTTGTTCCGGAAGAGCCGTAGATCGAAATGGCGGTGCTAGGCTCTCTCTTCCTTCAAAGTGGGTGTCGCCCGCTCTGATTGTGTTGAAAGCTGCCTTTCGCCATGATTTCGATCACGGTCTTCCTTGGTCTTTGGAGGCTCTTTCGAAGCCTCCCCTGGCCACAGATTTGCGGTGCTCTTCTCTTCCTTGGTTCCAGCCAGAGGGTTAAATGCTTTGTGTATCGAAGCATTTATCAGGTGAGCCTGGCTGGAAGAACGGCACACTCCTGCTCGGCCAGGTGAGCCTGGTTGGAAGAGTGGCACATAACTGGGCTGCTGAAGGGATGCACATAACTGAGCTGGATGCACATAACTGAGCTGCTGAAGAGATGGCGGGATGCGCCTGGATGGGGGCGCATAGTGACTGCTGTGCCTATCTGGAGACGCATGGTGGCCGCTGTGCCTATCTGAAGGCGCATGGTGACCGCTGGCTGTAGACTTAGGATCTTTCTTTTGTAGAAATTCTCCTTTGTAAACCTTTTCTAGACTTTTATATATAAAATGAAAAGTCCTTCAAATGTCTATACTTATTGACTTTGCTGTGAAGTGTTTTGTGTGGTCCTGGCGCATTGGCGCATGGTCTTTCTGGTTGTGAAATTCCATGCTTCTACAGCAATCTCCAAGCTATCTGTAAAATTTATCAACGGATCCAGCCTGGACAGGAGCGAGTACAGTACATCTCAACAATATCATAACAGGTTAGGAAATATAAACATGCTAGAGAGTAAGATACAGGATCTGAAGAAATAATATGATGAAAAAAGAGAGACTGTAAGTAAATAGCTACAATATATAGAGAACTATCAGTGACTAGTGATTCAGAGCACAAGATGGTTATGTAATGGCACGATGTTGTATACGAGTAATCTACAGAGGTTGTACACGAGTAATCTACTGGGTTGATTACATAACCACTTCTACTCCCCCGCCCCAATCAATACATAAGGATCTAGCTACGTTATGTTATTGCACATGAAGTATAGTCGCACACGAGATCATGTGAATACATGAATATACACGATTTTACACGATTTGTACACGAATGTCACTAATACAAGGAGTACACGATGCTCACGATAAAGTACACGAACACAATACCCGATGTATCCGCTAAGGGATAGCATCGCACAACAAGATCCATATAGTACTAATCCGTGTTTCCAACGTGTCAGCATCATGTAAAGTAATCTAAAGCAAGAAATATAATCCTAAACAAGATATGAAATGATCAGAGAATATACTCGCCTGATAACCTGAACAGCTGATAAGTATAGGGGTCCAACTGAAGCCACAGAGTCCTATTTAAAGCAACACAGGTTACAAGGTAATCAAGTTGTAATAAATAAACCTCTACAAGCAATCTATTTTATCCTAGGTTCTTCTAAGTCAAAACAACTCTAGGTCAACTCCGGTCAATAATCTAGTCAATCTAGGTCAAGTGTTGACTTACAGTTGACTTTGGGTTAACTGGTCAACTCAGACAAACAGGGTCAATTCTAGTCTAATTATTAAAGAATAAAGTGTACTTCGTTATTCGTACGTCGAAACTTACGACACGCAAATCGAGATGAGATGATCAACGGTAAAGTTGATAATCTTATTGTTGATCCACGTGTCCAACTTGTCAATTTCAGCGATGTGAGATCACTGGAATTGACTGATCTCAGTTTCGTTGTACTAATCCCGAAATACGAACATTATAGAATTAATTATTAATAAATTATAAAAAGGTTAAACTCAGAGAAACTATCAACAAACATTGTCGGACGATGAAATAAACATCGCCAACGTGTCCAGAATAGTCAAATTAGCTAGGATAGCCTACCCTTCGGTCCAATTTGGACACAAGGGCAAAAAGGTAATTTCGGGTCAAAACGGTGTCCGTGTCGGAGCCATTTTGTACCGAAAAATGTGCAAGAAAACAAGTCTATAAAATATAACAAATTATATGTCCACAAAACCAGAATGACGATACGAACCCAACGGTATCTCCAGAATTGGATTCCGTTGACCCGATCTCAATTTGGTCCGTTGACCAGAACTTGGAATTCCGGTTTGCACGGAAATACGTGCCGAAGCCATCGTTCTCAAAACTCAGCAAACTATATGTCAACGAGTCCAGAATGACGATACGAACTCAACGGTATATCCGGAATTGGATTCCGATGAGCCGATCTCCAAATGACCCGTTAACCCGGATATTGGTATCCGACTTGCACCGAAATGCGTGTCCGATCCAATGTCCACCAAAACCTAGCAAATTATATGTCAACGAGTCCAGAATGACGGTACGAACTCAACGGTATATCCGGAATTGGATTCCGATGAGCCGGTGTCAAAAAATCCCGTTGACCCAGAATATGGGACCCACTTTGTACCAAAAAACGTGCCAGGGCCCATGTTCCCAATCTACAAATTTTATATGAAAATATATCAGAACGACGCCACGAGTCTAATGGTGGTGTCAGAAATGAAATCTGGAGTCCCGTGTTCAAAAATGGAATTTTACAAGTTGGAAATTACGAATTCGGACGGCCAACTTTGGCGTCGAATTCAACCAATCAAACAAGCTCACATGAAACAAACTGGAGGAGTAGCAAGAGGTTATACCAGCTTCGTACCGGAACTGGTAGCACGCCAAACGGAGCTACGGTGGAGGAGATACAAGCTGATGAAGTTGGCCCCGCGAAACTGTCCAAAATTAATACAATTTAAACGGTCAACTTGGTGGCCGTTTTGATGTATCAAACGATAAAAAACGGACGAAAATTGACAGGGATGAAGGTAGATATACCAAAATTGTGACGGGCAAAGAAATTGCTGATACAATGGTCAAATTTTCAGAAAAATGTGCACGAAGTTGCTGTGACGGCGCATTTCCAGCCTCGTTCCTGGGCTCGTCACGACGGACGTCGTGCAAAACACACAAATCTCCTCGACGCGCGTCCCGGAGGACGGTGGCCATCAGGGGAGAACTCGCCGGAGTGGGGCACACCCACGGGGGGCCACGGCAGCCCGCGCGGCAGCACGGCCGCGCACGACGGCGGTCCGCGCCGCGTGCGCGTGCGGCGCCTGTACATGGCTGTTGCTGCAGTACTGTCCACTTGGCTGCTGTGCAGCTGCGCCAAGGGACGGTGGCCGAGGGTGGTGATGGCTTGGTGGTGGCAGCCATGGTGTGGTGTGGATGGATGGATGGTGTGATGATGACTAGTGAGAAGGAGGAGGAGATTTTGTGTAGTGGAGGTCGGCCGACGGCCAGGGAGGAGGGTGGCCGCGGAGCTCCGGCCAGGGAGGAGATCGGTGCTCGGGAAGGAAGAAAAGGGTGGTCGGCAATGGTGTTGCTGTTGGTTCTTTTGTTGTTGAAGTGTGGGAAAAAATAATAGGAAGAGAGAGATAAAGAGATGATAATTTGAGAGTGAGAGAGAGAGAGAAGATGTCCTCCCTATAATTAGGGCCGGCCATGCATAGGGTGTTGGGGAAAAAGTTGCATGAAGGAATTAATGGATGGGATTAATGGGAGGATCCGAAGGCTAGAATTTATTTGTAGGAAAATAGGTTATTCTTATAGGATTAAATCAACAGAAATTTACACTCAATATTTAGATTAGAAAACAAGGTATTGAATATTATTTTTGGGCAAGCAAATAAGGGCATCATGATGGAGAGTAACATGGAGCTTGGACTGGGTTCGTTCAAACCGGGTTGGATAAAAATCGGACATTGTGCAAAAATCGAATAGAAATAAGTGTTGATGATCATGGATAAATAAGTAGCACATGAGAATTCCAATAAATGGGATACAAGTGTCGGACGGGTAGTAGGCTCAATGTGGGCCATGTCCATAATTGTGGTTGACAGGTTTTGGTCGACAGGGTACCCACAAATCAAGTTGGAAAATGAATGTGACACCGTGGGGTGAAATAAAATTGGGTCACGTGTCAGGAAATTGTGCGAAGCAAATGGAGCACAAAATGGCGTGTCTGAGTGGGACACGAAGGTCATGGGTGACGAGCGTCTCGAGTAGATCATCAATGAGAACTTGGTTTCAAGAAACTGACTGGTCTTGTGCTCCCAAATGAAAAGTCACGGTAACGTGCTAAAAATGATCAAGGAAAAGAGTGGGAAAAATTAATTAATGATCAAATGGTCTAATTCGACCCGAATTTCAGCAAAGCAAAAAGTGCACAAGGGAACAAGTTTGGATGGGACACTATATACCGTCATGAAGGCAATCATGTCCACTCCAAAACTCGTGAAGAAGATTTCCAGAGTTGAATATCCCTGACACTCCAAATATCAATGGCACGGGAAATTACACTAATAGATAAATAACCAGAATAAATCATTTATTAAAACTAAATCAATCAGACAAATTTTAAAAAAAAATCAACCCGAATTTTAGGGTACTCACATCCTACCCACCTTATAAAAATTTCGTCCTCGAAATTAAAATGTCCATACTCCTTCTAGGTCAAACCCCCACAATCAAGTCCCAGAACTTAAATAATACCATCGAAAAGGACGACATACAGGGTCATGGCATACGGTGGTGGTGAAAGTCTCATCTAGGTATACTAGTCATGCTAACGGAATCGGTCATAGGGTATCAACACCACAGTCTAGGGTGCTAAACTAGAAAAGATACAGAAATAACAAATCATCAAAACTGTAAGACAGTCTACCATCCTACATGAAACTGGTACTCATCAAAAAAAGTAAAGATAACTACCAATTATCCATAAAGGGGTATTATTCAAAAATCAAAACCAAAGCTAAGAATGAAAGTCAATTGCATGAAAATCAAATCATAATATAATATTAAGAATATTTAGTCTCGATACGATCTAAGTTGATCAAATTGGGGAAATCAAGATTTGGCAATATGGAGGACAGGTTCAACAAAGTCTGAGAACGAGCATACAAGGATGGAGATTCAGGTCGTATCAAATTTAAGTCAATTGAGTACAACCCAAGATATAAATTGATAAGAAAAGGTGATCGAAGTCGATTTGGTCGTGATTAAGGAAAGTAGGATTCAATGATATTGAAAAAAAATCTTTTAGAGAAAAATAGGAAAAGATTTCATACGAAGTCAGTAAATCATCTCTCTCTAATACTATCAGTTTATCATTTGCCAATCATATTTTTATCTCAAATCCCAATATAAATCAACCATTATATGACTACCCCCAAAAATTTTATAACCTTCAGTCATCTAAACCTTTACCATGATCACCATAAACAAAATTTCTAACTTCTAAAATATTTTCCACGAAACATACCCCTCTTATTTAGGAGTCAACACTTATTCATTTAATCAAATTTTTTAAAAAAATCCTTCACCTCGTTTTAATTTAAATCCGAAACCTCTAAACCCAGTTTATGAAATCCTTGTACTTGTTTAAGTCAAGTCTCTTATTTACTAAACTCCAAACCACCATGTCACACAAATTTATTCTTTTTTATAAATCAACCTTCAAATTTTCTTCAACGTTCACCTTCAAATGTTATCCTTTGAATTCCACAATTTCTCCCAATCATCTAAAATAATTTCTATAACGTAAAATCCTTGTGTTCTCTCTGTCTCTAGTCATCCTCTTAAAATCTAGTTCAATTTCGCATAATCATTTTATTAAATTAAATTCTCCTTTCCATCTCTAAATTTCTACATAGCCTTGTAATAGTTCCCAATAATCAATAACCAAGATTTTCTAAGTTCTCAAAACTAGGTTGACCTCTGATATCCTCATTAGTTTTTTTTTAAATATATCCCTGAATTACTCATAACCAAAATTTTCTGCGATTTTTTTTTAAATTAATAACATTTATCACTCGATTCCATTCTAACCTTTACCACATCTCCTCTCAAATTTTTTTTTCACACCCAACATTCTGATTCCTACAAATCATCCTATGATAACCAATTATGCCATTTTTGACCTAGATGATTCACGTCACTTTCTCAACATTTCTCAGGCAAAATGATATGAAGATTCAAGAGTTTTCAAGGTATAGCTGACAGAATTATATACGAGACAGGGAATTGATGTAATCATGACAAGTATATAAGACAAGGAATGATGGTAATAAAAATACTGGCAGAAAAAGAATAATAAAAGAATCCGTTCTGCTTATCTGTTTAAAAGAGGAACCCATTTTGAAATCATAGCTTATATAATCAAATCCAAAATAAGGTCTAGCAAAATCATTGATTCATTGCATTAAGAAGAAATTTGTAAGAATTTACACAAGGGTTTATAAAAATAACTAAAGCTACTACTAAGTTAAATAATGAGAAACAAAACCAAACAATTTTTTTTTTTGAAAGACTGAACAAAAGTAGTGAAAACATGTTCAAAAACATTTAAGGTACAATCTGATAATCATATGCGTCTATCCAAAATCATGGTGCTCTAAATCCTCGTTATACTAGCAAGCAAGGCTACGATAATCACAAAGTCCTAGACTTAGGCACATACCTCTAGAATCGTGGTATTTAACATTTTTACGATGCCGCTAGCTTGGCTGCGAAAATCTTAAATTCCCACACCCATGAAATATATCCGAAGCCAGACTATATGTCCTCACCATGCTGGCTAATGTGACTATAGAAGACTAGATTTCCAAAACATAGATGACCTAGCCCATATAATTTCATCCTGACAAAAATTAAATTAACAACAATGAATACCCAAAATCAAATTTATCAACGAACATCAAGATTCAAAAATGAACAAAAATCCTTCAAATCATATAAATACAAACATGGATGCTACAGCTAACATCAAGATTCAAAATTCAACAATCTTTCATCAAAATCAATAAATACAAACTCAAATTCAACAATCTTCCGTCAAAATCAATAAATACAAACTCAAATTCAACAATCATCATCAAAATCAATTTCGACAACAGAAAATAAAGATAAATCAAATCAAGGAAAAGAGAATTTTCAAATCAAGTTAAATAAGATTCTCAAGGGTCGTCCCAGGAATCTCTCAAGGGATCCTAGCTGTGATTGAGTATCTTCAAAAATATATCCTATTCCTACTACAGGCTGTAGTGGTACTCTAGTTCGAATACCACTACACAAACTCGACCTGCATGGGCCACCACTAAAAACGTGTCACGACCGTACCCTAGAATAAGGGCACGAGAAGTGGGTACGTCCAGCCTACACCGCAGTGTCGGCGTTAAACGCTGTCCTAGGTCTCATGCATCTAACAGTATAAGGCTAAACAGTTTATACTCCCCGAATGGGGTGACATAGCAGATACAGACTCAATCACATCTAAGGTAGAGCATGATAAGGATAGATAAAACATAAAATCCAAAAGAGGTACAACAGAGAGAAATCTAAGTGTCTAAGATACATAAATCCAGAAATACATCTCAAATCTTCAACTCAGATACAGTAATCCATAAAGTAAATACAACTCCAGACAATTGAAATAACTATCTAAACAACCTCTAATGTGTCTCCTCTAGGCTAGCAGGCAATCTCCAAGCTATCTGTAAAATTTATCAACGGATCCAGTCAAGACAGGAGCGAGTACAGTACATCTCAATAATATCATAACAGGTTAGGAAATATAACATGCTAGAGAGTAAGATACAAGATCTGAAGAAATAACATGATGAAAAGAGAGAGACTGTAAGTATATCTACAATATATAGAGAACTATCAGTGACTAGTGATTCAGAGCACAAAATGGTTATGTAAACGGTACGATGTTGTACACGAGTAATCTACAGAGGTTGTACACGAGTAATCTACTGGGTTGATTACATAACCACTTCTACTCCCCCGCCCCAATCAATACACAAGGATCTAGCTACGTTATGTTTTGCACACGAAGTATAGTCACACACGAGATCATGTGAATACATGAATATACACGATTTGTACACGAATGTCACGAATACAAGGAGTACACGATGCTCACGATAAAGTACACGAACACGAATACCCGATGTATCCGCTAAGGGATAACATCGCACAACAAGAACCATATAGTACTAATCCGTGTTTCCAACGTGTCAGCATCATGTAAAGTAATCTAAAGCAGGAAATATAATCCTAAACAAGATATGAAATGATCAGATAATGTACTCGCCTGATAACCTGAACAGCTGATAAGTATAGGGGTCCAACTGAAGCCACAGAGTCCTATTTAAAGCAACACAGGTTACAAGGTATTCAAGTTGTAATAAATAAATCTCTACAAGCAATCTATTTTATCCTAGGTTCTTCTAAGTCAAAACAACTCTAGGTCAACTCCGGTCAATAATCTAGTCAATCTAGGTCAAGTGTTGACTTACAGTTGACTTTGGGTCAACTAGTCAACTCGGACAAATAGGGTCAATTCTAGTCTAATTATTAAAGAATAAAGTGTACTTCGTTATTCGTACGTCGAAACTTACGACACGCAAATCGGATGATGATGATCAACGGTAAAGTTGATAATCTTATTATAGTGATCCACATGTCCAACTTGTCAATTTCAGCGATGTGAGATCACTGGAATTGACTGATCTCAGTTTCGTTGTACTAATCCCGAAATATGAACTTTATAAGAATTAATTATTAATAAATTATAAAAGGGTTAAACTCAGAGAAACTATCAACAAACATTGTCGGACGATAAAATAAACATCGCCAACGTGTCCAGAATAGTCAAATTAGCTAGAATAGCCTATCCTTCGGTCGAATTTGGACACAAGGGCAAAAAGGTAATTTCGGGTCAAATCGGTGTCCGTGTCGGAGCCATTTTGTACCGAAAAACGTGCAAGAAACAAGTCTATAAAATATAACAAATTATATGTCCACAAAACCAGAATGACGATACGAACCCAACGGTATCTCCAGAATTGGATTCCGTTGACCCGATCTCAATTTGGTCCGTTGACCAGAACTTAGAATTCCGGTTTGCACGAAAATGCGTGCCAGAGCCATCGTTCTCAAAACTCAGCAAACTATATGTCAACGAGTCCAGAATGACGATACTCAACGGTATATTCGAAATTGGATTTCGATGAGCCGATCTCAAAATGACCCGTTGACCCGGATATTGGTATCCGACTTGCACCGAAATGCGTGTCCGATCTAATGTCCACCAAAACCTAGCAAATTATATGTCAACGAGTCCAGAATGACGATACGAACTCAACGATATTTTCGGAATTGGATTCTGATGAGCCGGCATCATAAAGTCCCGTTGACCCAGAATGTGGGACCCACTTTATATCGAAAAACGTGCCCGGGCCCACGTTCCCCAAATCTAACAAATTTTATGAAAATAAGCCAGAACGATGCCACGAGTCTAATAGTGGTGTCAGAAATGAAATCTGGAGTCCCGTGTTCAAAAATGAAATTTTATAGTTGGAAATTACGAATTCGGACGGCCAAATTTGGCGTCGAATTCAACCAATCAAACAAGCTCACAATGAAACGAAACTGGAGGGGTAGCAAGAGGGTTATACCAGCTTCGCACCAGAACTGGTAGCACGCCAAATGGAGCTGCGGTGGAGGAGATACAAGCTGACGAAGTTGGCCCCGCGAAACTGTCCAAATTTAATACAATTTAAACGGTCAACTTGGTGGCCGATTTTGATGTATCAAACGATAAAATTAACGGACGAAAATTGACATGGATGAAGGTGGATATACCGAGATTGTGAGGGAGCGAATAAATCGCCAATCCAACGGTCGAATTTCTAAGAAAATGTGCGCGAAGTCGCTGCGATGGGACACGTTTTCAGCCTCGTTCCCGAGCTTGTCACGACGGAAAGTCGTGCAAAACGCACGAATCGCCTCGACGGCGCATCACGAAGGACGGTGGCCGTCAGGGAAGAACTCGTCGAAGTGGGGCGTACCCACGGGGGGCCACGGCGGACCGCGTAGCGGCACGACGGTACACGACGGCGGCCCACGCGCGCGTGCTCGTGCGCGCCTGTGCATGCGGCTGTTGCTGCAATGCTGTCCACTTGGCTGCTGTGCAGCTGCACGCGAGTGGCTGTGCGGCCTAGCCCCGCCGGCAAAGGCACGGGTGCTACGGCCAAGGGGCGGTAGCCGAGGGTGGTGATGGCTTGGTGGTGGCGGCCATGGTGTTGATGGATGGATGGATGGATGGTGTGATGATGACTAGTGAAGAAGGAGGAGGAGGAGATATTGTAGGGTGGAGGTCAGCCGACGGCCAGGAAGGAGGGTGGACGGCGGAGCTCCGGCCAGGGAGGAGGTCGGGTGCTCGGGTGAAGAAGAAGAGGGTGGTCGGCAATGGTGTTGCCGTTGGTTGTTTTGTGTTGAAGTGTGGGAAAAATAATAGAAAAGAGAGAGAAAGAGATGATAATAATTGAGAGAGAGAGAGAGAAGATGTCCTCCCTAGAAATTAGTGTCACGACCCGCACCCTAGAATAAGGGCACGAGACGTGGGTACGTGCAGCCTACGCCGTAGTGTCGGCGGTTAGAACGCTGTCCTAGGTCAAACATCTAACAAAATAAAGGTACTTGTACAGTATATACTCTCCGAATGGAGGTGACATAGCAGATACAGTCTCAATCACATCTAAGGTGGAGCATTATAAAGATAGATAAAATATAAATCCAAAAAAGATACAGCAGATAGAAGTCTAAGTGTCTAAGATACACAAACCCATAAATACATCTCAAATCTCAAATACAGTAATCCATAAATACAACTCAAGACAACTGGAAATAAACTATGAGCAAAACCCTAGCTATCTATACAACTTCTACTGTGTCTCCTCTAGGCTAGCAGGAAACCTCCAGGCTATCTGTAAAATTTATCAACAGGTCCAGTCAGGACAGGAACGAGAACATCTCATCTAGAAAACCCAAGTAAATGACAGAGAACTATAAAGCAGTTATAGACAGTTGTATTGATGAAAATGGCAGTTTATATTCAGGTGATGGTAAGAAAGACAGATAAAGTACAAGGAAAGTAAATTACTAAACAAGAGAAGAATCATAGCAATAAAGACTGTAAAAAAGTAGAACTAGCTGAACCAGGGTAACATGATATAAGTCCAGACAGTATATGTAAACAAGTATAAGACCAACGTAAATCCAGACAACATGAATCTGATACCAGGTGATTCCAGTACAAGATGAGTCCGGTATGAGATGATTCCAGTCAGTGATCAAAGATTCCAGGGTGAGTCCAGTCTATACTCTAGCAGTGTGTTTTAAAATACCGAGTTTGACATGTAAATGGCTGTAGGTAATACGGCACATCACCACCTGGCCGGGTGTGAGATGGCTATCATTCCAGTAGATTCCAGTTGGAAGATTCCAGATTGGGGTATGTCTACATGTCTTACTCTAGTATTTTCCCTCCCAGCAAATGAATCCAGAATTCCGACACAATGATTCAAGATGAGTCCAGCCAAAATATAATGATACCAGTAAATGATTCCAGTAAATGATTCCAGTAAATGATTCCAGTAGGTGATTCCAGTAATAGAAGCCAGGAATGATGATACCAGTAATAGAGGCCAGAAAATAAATATGTGTCGTATACATGAATCTAGAATATCTATACGTGTTGTAACAGAGAATCACATACAACTAACTAGAACTGAAGTACAGTAATTGATAAATAAATGAGAGAACTATCAGAGAATGTACTCGCCTGATGTCTGAATGTCCAATGTAAATATACTGTCCGATGAGAGGTGTCTGGCTCCTAATCAGAACAGCACAAGTCACAACAAGTCCAAAATAACAATATGAAGTTCTACTATGCATTCTACATGATTCTAGGTCAATCTAGACCAAAGTCAACTCTTGGTCAACTTGGTCAACCCTGAAAGTCAAACCTAGGTCAACTATGGTCAAACTACGTCTAACAAGTCTAAATTAGGTCGAACAAGTTATTCTAGGTCTAAACAAACTAAGTATATGCAAATCAAGTATCCAAGATAGCTACTAACTCATAGCCTAAGTTACTTGCTAAACCAACCACAAAACTAAATCATAAGCTAACAAGGCACACAACTTAGTCATATAATGTATATATATTATTCATATTCACATATTCATATACATATATATAGGAAAGCTATATATATAGGCACATACATACATATATTATATATATATATATATATATATATATATATAGATATATATATATATATATATATAGAGAGAAGAGAGAAAGAGAGGTAAAGAGTAAGTGAGTATGCGTGTGTTTGGCATGTGTGTGAAAGGATATGTGTTAATATTAAGATTTAGTGATAGGTAGGTGTATGTGACATGGGATACATGATGTCAAAGGGTGTTGAATGCATGTGTGTAAAAGGTTATAGGTTAACTCAGTTTATAGAAATACATACATACTACTTACCTTGTATACATGCATACTACATATCATGTATATTACATTTATATGATACATACATGTATACTTGTATTATATTATACTTACATTCATGCATATTAGATACTTGTATTTATATTAACATATTGCAAACATTCATTTCATTCATACATCTATGCACTAACCTACATGTTTTATACATATGCATACATTGTATATTCATATCATTTCATACATTAACATAGAGACATACAAACATACACACATCATATATTTCATACCTTGCATTACCTTACATATCATGTTATATATTATCATTCATTCCTTTCATATATTACATTCTATATTACCTATATACATGTATTCTTCCATTCATTCATGCTTGCATCATATACTCTACATTACCATACATGTTATCATTATATATTGCATTACAATATTTATATATTATGCATTCATATCTATTATTACATATATATCTTGCATTCATATCTATTCATTATATACTTTTATGCATACATTGTATATCATTCTTTCATTCATGTATTGCTTATATGCATATTTAATAGCATTCCTACATGATTGCATTCAACCATATATAAAATTAATATCAAGAGAATATATCATGTATATATCATTTTATTCATCTAACATATCATGCATTATATACTCTATATTCATTTAATATCCATACTACATAGGCTCATAGGTTACACAAAATGGATATATCGTATAGTCCTCTTCTACTTAAAACCAATACTGTACCAATTAGGCATTCGTTAAATTCTAGAATTAAATTATGTTGTAGCTCTTCGTGTTAGGTTTCCGAAAGTTTAAACTGATCGCATTTTCGTGTCCGGAAGCTCCCGGAATCGCAAAATACCGAAACACGTTCGTCTTTCATACAGCTGACACTCAAATAATTCTAGAGAATGTTACATAAAGAATTTGGCTTCTTAAAATGTATATTTGGAAATCTAACTTCGATACGGTTCTTTTAAAAAAAACGGAAGATAAATCAGAGTTTTAAGCTAAAAGTTATGACATTTCTAAGTTGCCATTGCTACTAAAAATGTGGATAATATTATGACGAATTTAGGTAGTTTGAGACAAAAGAAACACAAGTATATACATAATATCAAGAACTCACTCTCTATACTAATATATATATATAAGACACTATAGAACACATCTCCAATATAAAAATATGAGATTAACATGTAATAATTCATTCATACATAACAACAACACATAGTGTGTCCAAATTTGGGATTTTCCCACATGGAGACACCCACAACACAAAGACACTCCTATGACCTCCAAATGGACACAAAATACACAAATGGAGATACAACCATGGGAGTCATTCCTATGGGTTCAAAATATTCCTATATACATGAGGAAATGAAAAGGAGAAGGGATTTATACCTCCCGATAGATCGAATCGAAGAAAAGCCTTCCCGGAGTGACACCGACACGTAGAGATCCCAAAAGGACACAAACGAGCTCCGAATCCTCCCAAACTTGGGTAGCTTCCTCCTTGGCTAGAATGGAGAAGGAAAGAAGAAGATTTGGTGGCAAATGGAAGGATTTGGTGGAGAAATTGCTAGGGATTGCTCTCTAGAAATTTGGGGAAAAACAAGAGAGAGAGTATGATGAGAATAATGAAATGAACTTGAGCCTATCCTCTCCCAAAGTGGCTGGCCATATGGGGCTATTTATCCTATTATGGTAAGGTCTAAAATGCCCCCACTAACCTATTCTATTAGTATTAGGAAATGGCTAATTGGTTGGGGGTAAATTAGTCATTCTAAAGTCTCTAATCACACTAACCTTATCCATAAAATTAGTCTAACCACTAAATAAAATTAATATCATGTGGACTAAAATTAATATCATGTGGGCCATGGCTAACTAATATGTGGGTCTACTAAAGTCAACACTACCCCCGGGTCCCCGTTTCAAGTCGGAATGAGCTGAAATTCGAACCCGACTCAAATAATCCCAAAACAATATCATAAATAATAAAATAAATTTTAAAAATATTTCAAAATATAAAATGACAAAAATATTCCTGTTCCTGAAAACTGGGGGTGACAAATTCCTTGAAATTAAAACCAAACAATAGTAAAATATCAAAATCACAAGTCATAATTTTAAATAGTTTTAAAATGATTAAAAATCACAAAAATCATAATATGAAATAATAATCAATAAATAATAATTATAATTACAAAATTTCAAAATTACCCTCATCTGGAAAACTGTGTGTTACAATCCTACCCACCTTATAAAAATTTTGTCCTCGAATTAAGATGATCGCACCCCCTTCTATGTCAAACATAGTCAAGGGTCAATCACTAGTCAATTTCTTAACATCCAAGTACTTGGTCATCAACTGGTCAACTTCTTAGGGTTTTACCTATGCTTGCTATCTAGGTGTTGGCAACTAGAATTTAGCAAAGGAGAAACTCTATAATAGACTAGCTCTTAACTTCCCAATCCTATCAAGTCACCTATAACTAAATACCTACAAGCTAAGCACATGAATACCAAATACCATATATATATATATATATTATATTATATATATATATATATGCTCAAGAACAACAACCCATCACATATATCCTAAGTATATCATCTATAAATATATATATATGACTGATCAACCAAGGATTAAGGCAGACTAAACTTATAAGGGTCTGAAACAATGCTTAGAACTAGGCTAAGGATGAATGGTCTGAATCAAGGGGACATGGTATCTAGTGAAGGGTCTGCACACTGCCTATAAAGGTGATCAACACAAAGGAACACAACACGAAGAAAACTTAACTAAATAGAAAACTGAACCAAGTATAGGCTAAACAACATGTTTATAACCCTATACAACAATGGCCTATAGATACCAACTAACCTATATCCCATATGCCAATATTATCTGCAATCTGTCTATGCAAATAGACCTCTCGATCTTAGGTGAAACTACAAGTATACTCAAAGGCAGGCTCTGGTCATGGGTGCCTCACTGGAAAAGGTAAGGAAAAGTAGTAATAATCATCAAGGCTGTAAGGCATACTAACATCCTATGTGTAACTGGTTGGTATTACAGATAACAGGAGAATTATCTGCAATGAGTTACTATTCTAACACCAATGCTAACTATCACCTCTAGGGTACAGACACTCTACAAGTCATCATACCATTATACTATGAAGGAACTACCTATGAATAAGCTCTACAAAACTAAATATCCCTACTCCTAAGTCATTTATAACAATCAAAAGGGTATGATGTTTAAACCTTCTCAAGATACAATCTGTTAATCATATGCGTCTGTCCAAAATCATGTTGTCCAGAGTCTTCATCATGCTAGTGAGCAAGGCTACGATAATCACAGAGTCCTTGACTAAGGTACGTACCTCTAGGTTCATGGTATTTAAAATTTTCGTACTGCCGTATGCGACGGCGAAAACCTTAAATTCCTATACCCGAGAATACATCCAAAATCTGACTATATGTCCTTACTATGCCAACTAACACGACTATCGAGGATTCTAGATCCCATGATTTAGGCGACCTAGCCCATATGATTTTCTCAGAAGAAAAACAACACAACAAAAGAGTAACATGACAAAATTAATCAATCAACAAGGAACAGATGGAATCGGATTTCAAGGTAATTATAAAAGACAATTGCGGGAATGGAATTGAGAAGAACGGAACTTGCAGCAAGATCTCTAACGGTTTTGCATCCTCGACTGTCCTGACGATAGCTCGCCCTGCTGGTTTCCTCCAGCCTGACGGATTTACTGTACAAATCTCTGCTGCTGATGCTGCATGAATCGCTGCTACTGAGAGAAACCGAAAACGAAGGAAAAAGTCTCTATACTGACGGAGGTGCACCTCCAATGTAGCAGAAATGCCAACCTGAGTCGGCACAACAGAAGCTGCGGTCTCGAGGCCCTGATGAACAGGACAAGAGGTGGCCAGCCTCTCGATAGTATCCCCCAAACCAAAGCGATGAGATCGTGTCTTCATAACCATCATAAGACAGATCAAAATAAGAAGCAATTTCTGAGAATGAAGCAAAAATTCAAAGAAGAACAGTTTATATTCAAGGGAAGTCAATAAGCAACAATTTTAGACAAAAGGAATCGGATTAAGAGTTTTTCCTAATGTGATTGAGTACCTCCAAAAATATCCTAATCCTGCTGCAGGCTGTAGTGATACTCTAGTTCGAATACCACTACATAAACTCGACCTGCATGGGCCACCACTAAAAATGTGTCACGACCCGCACCCTAGAGTAAGGGCACGAGACGTGGGTACGTCCAGCCTACGTCGCAGTGTCGGCGGTAGAACGCTATCCTAGGTCAAATATCTAACAAAATAAAGGTACCTGTACAGTATATACTCTCCGAATGGAGGTGACGTTGCAGATACAGTCTCAATCACATCTAAGGTGGAGCATGATAAAGATAGATAAATATAAAATCCAAAAGAGATACAGCAGATAAAAGTCTAAGTGTCTAAGATACACAAACCCATAATACATCTCAAAGCTCAAATACAGTAATCCATAAATATAACTCAAGACAACTGGAAATAAACTATGAGCAAAACCCTAGCTATCTATACAACCTCTACTGTGTCTCCTCTAGGCTAGCAGGCAACCTCCAAGCTATCTGTAAAATTTATCAACATGTCCAGTCAGGACAGGAACGAGCACATCTCATCTAGAAAACCCAAGTAAATAACAGAGAACTATAAAGCAGTTATAGACAGTTGTATTGATAAAAATGGCAGTTTATATTCAGGTGATGGTAAGAAAGACAGATAAAGTGCAAGGAAAGTAAATAACTAAACAAGAGAAAATCATAGCAATAAAGACTGTAAAAAAAGAACTAGCTGAACAAGGGTAACATGATATAAGTCCAGACAGTATATGTAAACAAGTGTAAGACCAACGTAAATCCAAACAACATGAATATGATACCAGGTGATTCCAGTACAAGATGAGTCCGGTATAAGATGATTCCAGTCAGTGATCAAAGATTCCAGGGTGAGTCCAGCCTATACTCTAGCAGTGTATTTTAAAATACCGAATTTGACATATAAACGGCTGTAGGTAATACGGCACATCACACACCTGGCCGGGTGTGAGATGGCTATCATTCCAGTAGATTCCAGTTGGGAGATTCCAGATTGGGTATGTCTACATGTCTTACTCTAGTATTTTCCCTCCCAGCAAGTGAATCCAGAATTCCGACACAATGATTCAAGATGAGTCTAGCCAAAATATAATGATACCAATAAATGATTCCAGTAAATGATTTCAGTAGGTGATTCCAGTAATAGAAGCCAGGAATGATGATACCAGTAATAGAGGCCAAAAAATAAATGTGTGTTGTATACATGAATCCAGAATATCCATACGTGTTGTAACAGAGAATCACATACAACTAACAAAAACTGAAGTACAATAATTGACAAATAAATGAGAAAACTATCAGAATGTACACGCCTGATGTCTGAATGTCCAAAGTAAATATACTGTCCGATGAGAGGTGTCTGGCTCCTAATCAGAACAACACAAGTCACAACAAGTCCAAAATGACAATATGAAGTTCTACTATGCATTCTACATGATTCTAGGTCAATCTAGACCAAAGTCAACTCTTGGTCAACTTGGTCAACCCTGAAAGTCAAACCTAGGTCAACTATGGTCAAACTAGGTCTAACAAGTCTAAATTAGGTCGAACAAGTTATTCTAGGTCTAAACAACTAAGTATACAAATCAAGTATCCAAGATAGCTACTAACTCATAGCCTAAGTCACTTGCTAAACCAAGCACAAAACTAAACCATAAGCTAACAAGGCACACAAACTTAGTCATATAATATATATATTATATATATATATATATATATATATATATATATATATATTATTCACATTCACATATTCATATACATAGATATATAGGAAAGCTATATATATATATAGAGAGAGAGAGTGAAAGAGAGGTAAAAGTAAGTGAGTATGCATGTGTTTGGCATGTGTGTGAAAGGATATGTGTTAATATTCTAAGATTTAGTGATAGGTAGGTGTATGTGACATGGGATACATGATGTCAAAGGGTGTATGAATGCATGTGTGTAAAAGGTTATTGGTTAACTCAGTTTATAGAAATACATACATACATACTTACCTTGTATACATGCATACATATATCATGTATATTACATTTATATGATACATACATGTATACTTGTATTATATTACTTACATTCATGCATATTAGATACTTGTATTTATATTAACATATTGCAAACATTCATTTCATTCATGCATCTATGCATTACCTACATGTTTTATACATATGCATACATTGTATATTCATATCATTTCATATATTAACATAGAGACATACAAACATACAAACATATACACATCATATATTTCATGCCTTGCATTACCTTACATATCATGTTATATATTATCATTCATTCCATTCATATATTACATTTTATATTACCTATATACATGTATTTCCTCCATTCATTCATGCTTGCATCATATACTCTACATTACCATACATGTTATCATTATATATTGCATTACAATATTTATACATTATGCATTCATATCTATCATTACATATATATATCTTGCATTCATATCTAGCATTCATTATTAATTTCATGCATACATTTTATATCATTCTTTCATTCATGCATTGCTTATATACATTATATTAATAGCATTCCTACATGCTTGCATTCAACCATATATATAAATTAATATAAAAATAATATATCATGTATATATCATTTATTCATCTAACATATCATGCATTACATACTCTATATTCATTTAATATCCATACTACATAGGCTCATAGGTTATACAAATGCATATATCGTATAGTCACTCTTCTACTTAAAACCAATACTGTACCAATTAGGCATTCATTAAATTCTAGGATTAAAGTATGTTGTAGCTCTTCGTGTTAGCTTTTCGAAACTTTAAACGAATCACATTTTCGTGTCCGGAAGCTCCCGGAATCGCAAAATACCGAAACACGTTCGTCTTTCGTACAGCTGACACTCAAATAATTTTACAGAATGTTATAGAAAGAATTTGGCTTATTAAAATATATATTTGGAAATCTAACTTCGATATGGTTCTTTTAAAAAAATGGAAGATAAATCGAAGTTTTAAGCTAAAAGTTATGACATTTCTAAGTTGTCATTGCTACTAAAAACGTGGATAAATTTATGACGAATTTAGGTAGTTTGAGACAAAAGAAACACAAGTATATAACATAATATATCAAGAACTCACTCTCTACACTAATATATATATATATATATATATATATATATATATATATATATATATATATATATATAAGACACTATAGAACACATCTCCAATATAAAAATATGAGATTAACCATGTAATAATTCATTCATACATAACACAACACATAGTGTGTCCAAATTTGGGATTTTCCCATATGGACACACCCACAACACAAAAGATACTCCTATGACCTCCAAATGGACAAGAAATAGACACAAATGGAGATACAACCATGGGGGTCATTCCTATGGGTTTAAAATATTTCTATATGCATGAGAAAATGAAAAGGAGAAGGAATTTATACCTCCCGGTAGATCGAATCGAAGAAAAGCCTTCCCGGAGCGACACCGACACGTAGAGATCCCAAAAGGACACGAACGAGCTCCGAATCCTCCCAAACTTGGGTAGCTTCCTCCTTGGCTAGAATGGAGAAGGAAAGAAGAAGATTTGGTGGCAAAATGGAAGGATTTGGTGGAGAAATTGCTAGGAATTGCTCTCTAGAAATTTGGAGAAGAACAAGAGAGAGAGTGTGGATGAGAATAATGAAATGAACTTGAGCCTATCCTCTCCCAAAGTGGCTGGCCATATGGGGCTATTTGTCCTATTATGGTAAGGTCCAAAATGCCCCCACTAACCTATTCTATTAGTATTAGGAAAGGGCTAATTGGTTGGGGCTAAATTAGTCATTCTAAAGTCTCTAATCACACTAACCTTATCCATAATAATTAGTCTAACCTCTAACTAAAATTAATATCATATGGACTAAAATTAATATCATGTGGGCCATGGCTAACTAATATGTGGGTCCACTAAAGTCAACACTACCCCCGGGTCCCCGTTTCAAGTCGGAATGAGCTGAAATTCGAACCCGACTCAAATAATCCCAAAACAATATCATAAATAATAAAATAAATTTCAAAAATATTTCAAAAATACAAAATGACAAAAATACCCCTGTTCCTGAAAACTGAGGGTGACAAATTCCTCGAAATTAAAACCAAACAATAGTAAAATGTCAAAATCATAAGTCATAATTTTAAATAGTTTAAAAATGAATAAAAATCACCAAAAATTATAATATAAAATAATAATCAATAAATAATAATTATAATTACAAAATTTTAAAATTACCCTCATCTGAAAAACTGGGTGTTACAATCAGGGCCAGCCATGCATAGGGGTGTTGGGGAAAAAGTTGCATGAAGGAATTAATGGATGGGATTTAATGGGAGGATCCAAAGGCTAGAATTTATTTATAGAAAAATAGGTTATTCCTATAGGATTAAATCAACAGAAATTTACACTCAATATTTAGATTAGAAAACAAGGTATTGAATATTATTTTTGGGCAAGCAAAAATGAGGGCATCATGATGGAGAGTAACATGGAGCTTGGACTGGGTTCGGTCAAACCGGGTTGGATGAAAATCGGATATTGTGCAAAAATCAAATAAAAATAAGTGTTAATGATCATGGATAAATAAGTAGCACATGGGAATTCCAATAAATGGGACACAAATATCAGACGGGTAGTAGGCTCAATGTGGGCCATGTCCATAATTGGGGTCGACAGGTTTTGGTCGACAGGGTACCCATAAATCAAGTTGGAAAATGAATGTGACACCGTCGGGTGAAATAAAATCGGGTCACGTGTGAGGAAAGTTGTGCGAAGCAAATAGAGCACAAAATGGCATGTCTGAGTGGGACACGAAGGTTATGGATGACGAGCGTCTCGAGTAGATCATCAATGAGAAGTTGGTTTCAAGAAACTGACTGGTCTTGTGCTTCCAATGAAAAGTCACGGTAACGTGCTAAAAATGATCAAGGAAAATAGTGGAAAAAATTAATTAATGATCAAATGGTCTAATTCTACCCGAAGTTCAGCGAAGCAAAAGAGCACAAGGGAACAAGTTTGGATGGGACACTATATACCGTCATGAAGGCAATCATGTCCACTCCAAAACTCGTGAAGATGATTTCCAGAGTTGAACATCCCTGACACTCCAAATATCAATGGCACGGGAAAGTAAACTAATAGATAATAACCAGAATAAATCATTTATTAAAACTAAATCAATCAGAAAAATTTTAAAAAAAATCAACCTAAATTTCAGGGTGCTCACAATTAGTCAGCCCAAAGGAAGGTTAATACTTAGCCGAATTGCACACATACTTGTGGTGATAAATGTGTGACAATTATAAGGTTTACATGTGAATAATATCCCGATCCAAAGATAGGCTTATTATTTGACATGACTTATTGTCAACGTTTGATCACTATACGAAGAGTACCACTTGCCGTTAATATCACAATCCAAAGACTTGATATTAATGATGTACTAGGTATCTTGAGATAGGATTCACCATTATTTGAATTTGTTCGACTATATTTTATTTTTGGTTATTAATTAGAGCATGTTTGTTTTGTTCTCCTTACAGTTAATGTTGCTACAATATCTGCCAATAAGAATTAAATTTTCACGTTTAATGGTATAAACTTTAAGGGCAAAAAGAAAAGGAATACAAAAGCTGCTAAGGGTCCAACTCAAAAGAAATAATAATATAACACTAAGGGTTGTTTCTTTTGTGATAAGCCAGGACACATAAGGAAAAAATGTATAAAGTATCACGCATGACGCCTGAAGAAAAGTACAATTCTAAATTTGGTCTATTCTGAGGTAAATTTAGATTCAGTAACTAGAAAAATATGGTAGTTAGATTCTGGTGCTACAACCCACATTAGTGTTTCTAGACAAGGTTGTCTGAGCTACCGAAAGCTAATTGATGGTAAAAGATACATCTATATGGGTGACGATAAGTCAGTAGAAGTGGAAGCAATAGGATATTTTAGGTTATTATTAGGAACCGGTTATTATTTGGATTTGATAGACATTTTTATTGAACCGTCTTCTAGACGAAATTTAGTTTCAGTTTTCTTATTGGACAAATATGGTTATTATTGTTCATTTGGAAATAATAAGTTTAGTCTATCTTTAAATTCAAATATTATTGGTAACGGTTCTCTTAAGGTTTTTGATAACATATATTCACTTGAAACTATTGCATCTTACAATAAAATCTTGCAAGTGGAGTAATGCGGTACTAAACGCAAAATTAACAAAAAAAAGCCTCATTATGACTGTAGCCTCCCTTCCCGGAATTTTTGAAATATTTTTTATTTATTTGATTTAAATGATTATTTTTAAATTTGTATTTTTATAAATAATTATTTAGTTAATTATTACGGTAGATGACCTTAGCCATGGTTGAGTTTTGGAGTACCAGACGACTACAAATTATGGTCCGGATAGTGCAGTGGCGTGCCTTGACTAGTGTATTAGCCATGCCAAAGAAGACCTACCCATAAGTGTGTCCCTAACTAGAAAAACCAGGCCAAATTACGACTTAACCCCCCACCGATGAATTATTTATTTATAAATTAGATATATTGATTTTAGATGATCCGATTGTACCAACTTAGCCCGAACTAGGTCCGAACCGAATCCAAGCCTTTGTAGGTATATAGTGAGACCAAAGACGACCATGTGGGCATATTTTATGTGTGTACAAATAGTTCCTAAATTATTTTGGATATTAATGTACATTTTTAACTATTTGAATATTTGTACAAAACTGGTATTTTATTATTAAATATTGTTTTACAATGTTTGTACAAATTTCGGACCCAGACACACACGAATGATATAGATTCACCAAACCACTATTTAATTATTTTAGTATTATTTATTATTCTGTGGTGATTAAATAAATATATTATTGCTATTAGATATTATTATTTTTTAATTGAGTAATTATTGGTATATAAACATATGGGGTATATATATATATATATATATATATATATATATATATATATATTTTATATATATATATATATATATATATATATATATATATATATATATATATATATATATATATATATATATATATATATTATATATATATATATATATATATATATATAAACATATTATATGTATATGTGTATAAAAAATATATATATATATATATATATATATATATATATATAAACATATTATATGTATATGTGTATGTATAGAGGTATATAAAGATATATGTGTGTACGTGTATGTGTATATAAATATATATATATATTAGATATGTGTATATGTGTATTTATATATAAATTTATTTTTTATTTTATATATATATATATATATATATATATATATATATATATATAGGTACATAGGTACATAGATATATATAAATGTGTATTGGAATTATATAAAATAAATATACTTGGAATTATGCAAAGTATATAATTATAGGATATATATACTTATATATGATATATATATTAATAGCCCAAGCCCAGCTGAAACGAGCCCAAGCCCAGCCCCATTAAATCGATCAGGCCTATCTCCTTAAATTCCCCACAGCCGAGCCTTTAACCCCCACCCGAGCGGCACAGTAACCGGATTTCCTCGTGCTTAATTAACGATCGAGAGATCGAGTCTCTCGATAACCCTAGCCAGCACCTGGCGACCCACCCCCAACCCCCAGGCGCCGGTGCGCGCCGCTGGACCGCCGTGCGCGACCGTGTGGGTCGCAGGAAACCGCGCACACGCGGCCTGGAACCGAGCTGAATTTGCAGCAATAGCAGTTGCAACCACCGACTTCCCGGTAAGATCCCGATCTCGATACTCCATCTTTTCATGAACCGTAATTAGATTGGAAAGCCAACATGACCGCCTCGAAATCCCAGTAATTAGATTTCGTATAGGATGCACGATCAGTCCATGAGATCGACCCAAAGTTGGTCAAAAACCTATAGAAAATAGAACACTAGTGCAGTCCAACCCTCCATATTTGAAGACCGATTCTGATCGATCTAATGCCATATTAGAAAAACTATTTGAAGACACTTTTAGACAACATATAGGGCTTCATAATCCTTTTTGTGGATTCGGAAATCATCGACTGCGCGTCGAGAAATCGAATCCCAAAGTTTTCCAAAAACCTGCTTTAAAAAATAAGAAAAACCCTCCGATACGACGTACGTCCCGCCAATCCGGGCGACGTAGTCGCGAACTGAAAGCATCGAAAGCTGCGTAACAGCTTCGTGGTCGTGCGGGCTTTGACGGAATTCAAATTGGCCGCGTGTGTGCGACAAATTTGATGCGTATCCGTCGAAATTCCCCGTATCGATCTCTATGAAAACTTCTCAATTACTTCATGCACGTTCGTCAGATCGAGACAAAACTTACGTCAATAGGACCGTATCATTTTTTTAGTCCTGTATGCCAAGTTTGGTCCGATTCTGAGACAGTTGATAAAATTGCCATTTTGCGGGTCCCACGGTCCGACTCAACGGGTGATTTTGTGCACGGTCCACCAAAATCCAACTTTGGACATACGGTTGGATTCGTATCAGAAAATCGGATCCATAGACATATAGTTTGATGACTTTAGAGACCTTTGACTCTGGCACACTTTTCGGTACAAAACGGGTCCAACGGCGGACATCATTTTTTCCCGAAATTACCGTTTTGCCCATGTGTCCAGAATTAGACTTAAGGATAGGCAATCCTAGCTAATTTGACTATTCTGAGAATGTTGGCGATGTTTGTTTCATCTTTCAGAGATAGTTGTGATGACTTGGACTGTACGGCTCACTAGTTGACTATATTTTGTGGGATCTGCGTGCAACCTCCAGGCAAGTATATATTGCCTCCCTCTACAGTTTATTTACATGTATATTTCTATTATTATATAGTTTTACTAGTTGGTTATTACTTGTGATTTGTATATCGTACATGCTAGTATAGCTATAGTCCTTATACATGGTTAGCCTGGTTAGTTCATATTGGATTGGTTCTCTCGTGTATCGTGATTAGGTCGTGTCGTGTCTTCACTTGTGTCTTGACTGAGTCGTGTCTGCAAGTATGTGCGAGTGAAGTGCTATTTCTTTTTCTTTTCCACAACCTGCGAGTCCACACACGGGGCGAGGGTTGTCCTTTACATCTGCGAGTCCACATAAGGGGCGAGGGTGACTTGTCTTAAAACTGACTTACGAGTCCACATTCGGGGCGAGGATTGGTATCCATTGATCTACCATCAGTTCATTTATGCATACTTGATCCTGTATCCGTGTTCATAGTTACCTGTCAGTAGCCACATATCTGTTTCCTGTCTAGTTCCTGTTTATACCCTATCTATATTATTGCATGATTAAACTGTTAGATAGGCATATTTTATGTATCTTGCTAGTCCTCTGAGGACCTGATGATCTTTTCAGGTTTAGCGATTGTATGGAGTTAGTTAGCCGAGCAGGATGGTAGAGGATTGCGATGTATGATACAGGTATTTGCTTGTGACATTTCTTTATTATCCTCTCGTTCTTTATATTCAGTACCATGATATACTCTGCTTATTTATAGACTCATATCATTCTTGGAGTCTAATCGAATAATATGCTAATGGGCTGCAGACCATGACCTATACTTGTTCATTCTGGTTTATATGATTCATGTGGATTGAGATATAGTTTAGATTAGATATGATACCATGACCTTGACAGCTTATACGTACTCGAGTCGGGCTGGAGTCCGCTCGATACGTAGCTGGCTTGCTCACGAGCTCGCGTCCGAAAACTGGGTGTGGGTCGTGACAAGTTTTTGTGGTGGCCCATGCAGGTCAGAGCATATCGTATCGGTTACATAAATGTACTAATACGAGCCTGCGACTATGACTAGACCCTAGAAATCTCAATCCACACTGCCTTGAAAATTCTCCTAGAAATTCTCTACGTCCTTGAAAACTCCATATTTGCTCTCGATTATACTTCCTTGCTTCATGTGCCATTGATTCTCGTCCCTTTTATTTCGGGGTGACGAATAATCGTGCTGTCTAGAATTCATCAGAAGCTCTTAAGTTATAGTATAATATTGCTTGATTATTGAATAATTGGTTATTTGTAGATATGTGAGATTATAGATACCATATGTCCTAGATATTATTGGTAGAATTATTAGCCACTGGTTAGAAGATTATAAGATTTTAGTGACCTGTGTTCCAAGAGAGTAGTATGACCTAAGGTGGGTAGAAGTCCTCGAGATTTCGTAAATACCAAATGACTAGAGAAGGCCATAAACTATTTTTGAGAGATTAATTTGAGGAGATTAAGGTAATGGTGGACTTTGATTTAAGACATAGCTATGAATTAGAATTTCGAGGACGAAATTATTTTAAGGTGGGTAGATTTGTAGCCTCCCTTCCCGGAATTTTTTAAATATTTTTTTATTTATTTGATTTAAATGATGATTTTTAAATTTGTATTTTTATAAATGATTATTTAGTTAATTATTACGGTAGATGACCTTAGCCATGGTTGAGTTTTGGAGTATCAGACGACTAGAAATTATGGTCCGGATAGTGCAGTGGTGTACCTTGACTAGTGTATTAGCCATGCCAAGGAAGACCTAGCCATAAGTGTGTCCTAACTAGGAAAACCAGGCCAAATTGTGACTTAACCCCCACCGATGAATTATTTATTTATTAATTAGATATATTGATTTTAGATGACACGATTGTACCAACTTAGCCCGAACTAGGCCCGAACCGAATCCAAGCCTTTGTAGGTATATAGTGAGACCAAAGACGACCATGTGGGCATATTTTATGTGTGTACAAATAGTTCCTAAATTATTTTGGATATTAATGTACATTTTTAACTATTTGAATATTTGTACAAAACTGGTATTTTATTATTAAATATTATTTTACAATGTTTGTATAATTTTCTGGATCTAGACACAGGCGAATAGTATAGATTCACCAAACCACTATTTAATTATTTTAGTATTATTTTATTATTCTGTGGCGATTAAATAAATATTTTATTGCTATTAGATATTATTATTTGTTAATTGAGTAATTATTGGTATATAAATATATAGGGTATATATATAAATGGATGAGTGTTTATATATATATATATATATATATATATATATATATATATATATATATATATAGGGAAAAAAATATATATATATATATAGGGTCGCCAGAAACCGCGCGCGCGGCCTGGAACCGAACGGAAGCAGCAGCAATAGCAATTGCAACCATCGACTTCCCGGTAAGATCCCGATCTCGATACTCCATCTTTTTGTGAACCGTAAATTAGTTTGGAAAGCCAACATGACCGCCTCGAAATCTCAGTAATTAGATTTCGTATAGGATGCACGATCAGTCCATGAGATCGACTCGAAGTTGGTCGAAAACCTGTAGAAAACAGAACACTAGTGCAGTCCAACCCTCAATGTTTGAAGATCGATTCTGATCGATCTAATGCCATATTAGAAAAAGTATTTGAAGAAACTTTTAGACAACATATAGAGCTTCATAATCATTTTTGTGGATTCGGAAATCATCGACTGCGCGTCGAGAAATCGAATCCCAAAGTTTTCCAAAAACCTGTTTTAAAAACAAGAAAAACCCTCCGATACGACGTGCGTCCCGCCAATCCGGGCGACGTGGTCGCGAATCGAAAGCATTGAAAGATGCGTAACGGCTTCATGGTCGTGCGGGCTTTGACAGAATTCAAATTGGTCGCGGGTGCGCGACGAATTTGATGCATATCCGTCGAAATTTTCCGTATCGGCCTCTGTACAAACTTCTCAATTACTTCGTGCACGTTCGTCAGATCGAGACAAAACTTGTGCCAACAGGACCGTGTCGTTTTTCTAGTCCTGTATGCCAAGTTTGGTCTGATTCTGAGACAGTTGATAAAATCGCTGTTTTGTGGGCCCTACGGTCCGACTCAACGGGTGATTTTGTGCACGGCCCGCCGAAATCCAACTTTGGACCTACGGTTGGGTTCATATCAAAAAATCGAATTCGTAGACTTATAGTTTGATGACTTTAGAGACCTTTGACTCTGGCACGCTTTTCGGTACAAAGCGGGTTTAACGGCGGACATCGTTTTTGCCAAAAATTTCCATTTTGCCCCTGTGTCCAGAATTGGACTTAAGGACAGGCAATCCTAACTAATTTGACTATTCTGAGAATGTTGGCGATATTTGTTTCAGCTTTCGGAGACAGTTGTGATGACATGGACTGTACGACTCACTAGTTGACTATATTTTGTAGGATCTGCGTGCAACCTCCAAGCAAGTATACCTTGCCTCCCTCTACAGTTTATTTACATATATATTTCTATTATTATATAATTTTACTAGTTGGTTATTGCTTATGATTTGTATATCGTACATGCTAGTATAGTTATAGTCCATGTACATGGTTAGCCTGGTTAGTTCATATTGGATTGGTTCTCTAGTGTATCGTGATTGGGTCCTGTCGTGTCTTCACCTGTGTCTTGACTGAGTCGTGTCTGCAAGTATGTGCGAGTGAACTGCTATTCCTTTGTCTTTCCCACAACCTGCGAGTCCACACACGGGACGAGGGTTGTCCTTTGCACCTGCGAGTCCACATACGGGACGATAGTGACTTGTCTTGAAACTGACCTGCGAGTCCACATTTGGGGCGAGGGTTGGTATCCATTGATATATCAACAGTTCATTTATGCATACTTGATCCTGTATCCGTATTCATAGTTACCTGTCAGTAGCCACATGTCAGTTTCCTGTCTAGTTCCTGTTTATATCCTGTCTATATTATTGCATGATTAAACTGTTAGATAGGCATGTTTTATGTATCTTGCTAGTCCTCTGAGGACCTGATGATCTCTTCAGGTGTAGCGATTGTATGGAGTTAGTTAGCATAGTAGGATGGTAGAGGATTGCGATGTATGATACAGATATTTGCTTGTGATATTTCTTTATTATCCTCTCGTGCTTTATATTCAGTACCATGATATACTCTGCTTATTTATAGACTCATATCATTCTTGGAGTCTAATCGAACAATATGCTAATGGGCTGCAGAACATGACCCATACTTGTTCATTCTTGTTTATATGATTCATGTGGATTGAGATATAGTTTAGATTAGATATGATACCATGACCTTGACAGCTTATACGAACTTGAGTCGGGCTGGAGTCCGCTCGATACGTAGCTGGCTTGCTCACGAGCTCGCGTCCGAAAACCGGGTGCGGGTCGTGACAATGACATAAGCGATTAGGTCACATCTCTATAAATAGAGTTGAATTACTTGTGTATGATGGGATTTTTGCATTTGATTGACTTTACAGACTTTAATGTCTATATTGAATGTGTAAAGGAAAACAAACCCAGAAAATTGTAAGCAACTAATTTATTGGTTATGTTTTACAATCCCACAGAAAGGATTTAGTTTTGAGACGAGAAGTGTAATATTTTTTGAGGATGTTGAGTTTGGGGAGAAATAAAGTCAGGGGCATTGTCTTTGAGAAGGAATCGATTGCGATTTCTACTATCACTTTTGATGATGTGCAGGAATCTGTACATGTCTTTGATCAAGAAGTGAATTTGGAGCCTCAACAAGATAATGTCAAATTACCTCTACAAGTCATTGTTGAGATACCTTAACAAGACAACGTACCCCATTCAAGATAAGATAATTATTCATGAGGAACAAACTCAACAACCTCAAGAACTGGTAATGTTAAGATGGTCCACCAGAGAAAGGAGAAATGTAATTTAGGATGATTCTTTCATATTTCTCTAGAACATGAGGAAGACTATGGAATATTGGAAGATGATCCAATCAACTTCCATTAGGCCATAAAAAGTTCTAATTCTCAAAGTGGATTGATACAATAAATAAGGAGTATAAGTCTAAGCAAGACAATAAAGTTTAAAAATTGTCCTATTACCAAAAATTACGAATCCCATTGGTTGTAAATGGATATTTAAAAACAAGAAGGATTCGAAGGGTAATACGGAGAGGTATAATGTACGTATTGCAGCTAGTGGCTTTACTCAAAACTTGAGGATTGATTTTAATGTAACTTTCTCTTTGGAATCTTTGAAAGACTCCTTTAAAACAATCATAGCATATGTTACACATTTTTATCTTGAGTTACATCAAATAGATGTCAAAACGACGTTTCTCAATGGTAACATTGACGAAAAAATTTATATGGTGCAATCATAAAATTTGTATCAGAAGACCCAAATAATATGGTTTGCAAACTGACAAAATCTATTTATGGACCCAAATAATATGGTTTGCAAACACACAAATTTTGTCAATATATCCAGTCAGGATTAGAACGAGCTCATTTCCAACAACAGTCCCAATAAATGACAAGTGCTATGTAACAATAAATAGAAAGAATAAACACGAGAAAATAAATATACATGAAAGTAACATGGCAAGGGTAAAGTAGTAAACTAGAGCAAGAACAAAGATATCTGAACATGTCATGTACAAGAGTCAAGAACAACTATCTACGTGAGTGAATATTAGCTTTGACATGTGGCCGGCTTGGAAACTTGCACAAGGTCTACTAGCCTAGTTAATCATACATAAAGTATATGATTAACACTCACAATGATCTATACAATGCACAAGGAGGGTATTGACCACATGTCTAGACTAATATTCTTCCGCCCCCGACTAGTATAGTGGATCCAACCATGACTCGTTATGACATGGAATTCTAAGAGAAGGTAGCAAGTCTTCTCAAGAATCAGTATCCATATATTGCACAAGAACTACAACAAGGCTTGCACAAGGTACAACAAGGTAAACAAGGAATAACAACTCATGGCGGAACCCGTAAAATGCCAATTCGTGTGATCAATGTGTCAAGAATCATGACTATCTACACTAGATACAAGAAACATAGTAAATATCATGAATGGAAAATCATCAGAGAATGTACTCGCTTGGTCCTGAACTGAGGAATCAATACTGCCACTCAATGAGCCTCGAAGGGTCAACTTGTGCAACAGTCTTCTAATACTAAAATAGACAATGCCAACGTGTTCGGAATGATCAAATTAGTTAGGATAGCCTATTCATAAGTCTAATTCTGGGCACAGGGGCAAAACGGTAATTTTAGGCCAAAAAGATGTCCGTCGTTGGACCCGCTTTGCATCGAAAAATATGCTGGTATCTACGGTCTCTAAATTTGTCAAACTATATGTCTATGGGTCCGGTTTGACGAGACAAACCCAATCATATGTCCAAAGTTGGATTCTGGTGGGCCGTACACAATTTTGCCCGTTGGATCGGGTCGCGGGCCCGCCAAATTAGCATTCCGGTTGACATTCTCAGAATTGGACCAAACATGGTGTACAGGACCAAAAAAATGACCCAGTCCTGTTGGCATAAGTTTTGTCTCAAGACGACGAACGTGCACAAAATAATTGGCAAATTCGTAAAAGGGTCGAAACGGGGTATCTCGACGGATACGTATTGATTTCGTCGCGCACACGCAGCAAAATTGAGTTCCGTCGACTCCCTCATGTCGAAACATCTGTACGCGCCTTTCGATGCCTACGGGTTTTAACCACATCGCCCGGTTTGACGGAACGCACGCCGTATCGGGAAAATTTCTCGAAATTCGGGTTTTCGGAACGCTATTTTTTCGGATTTTGGAAATCAGTTTTCGAGACGTACTGTCCATGAAAACAGGAACCGAAAGATGGTTCACATAGCCCTATAGGTTGTCTATAAGTCCCTTCAAACGGATTTTTTTAACCTTTCGAAGGATCGACGAGAAATTGCCTCCAAAAACAGCGATCCGGGTTCCAAATTCTGTCAGTTTCCGTGTGGTTTTTCGACAACTTTGTGTCAAATTTTCGAACAACAGGGTTTGGTATTGGAAAATCTATTTAATGGGACTCCTAGAGGGTCATATCGGATATCCGTAGAAATTTACGGATCTCGATTTGATCGAGCGTGCACAAAGATACGAGATGGGGAAGATGGGTACATGAAATGGGTTCTCTGCGGCCTGTACGCAGTTTATGCGCACGCGGCGGCTTCGGGCGGCAGTGGGCGGCGCTCCGGCGTGCCCCGGTGGTCTTCGGCATCGAGGAGAAGTCAGGGTTGGGGTTGGATGTGATTTTTTGAGAATAACTCTCTCTCTCTCACTAATTCACGTTTAAATGAGCCTTTGGTTGTTCGGTTTTGAACGGAAAAATGGGAAGAGGAAGAGTGTTTGCTGATGGGTGCTCGGTTGGGCTGGTAGGATGCTGGGTTAGTGTGGGCTTTGTTAGTTGGAAGTTGGTTTTAGGTTTAGTTGGGTTGGATTACATACAAATATATATATATATATATATATATATATATATATATATATATATATATATATATATATATATATATATATTTATTCATATAATTAAAACTCTCTCTCCCTCTCTCTCTCTCTCTATATATATATATATATATATTATCTATATATATATAATTTTAATAATTGTTTAAAATCATTATCTAAAAATAATTGTTTAAAAAAAATCATTATCTAAAATATATATATATATATATATATATATATATATATATATATATATATATATATATATATATATATATATATATTATTTAAAAATAATTGTTTAAAATCATCCAGTTAATTATATTAACAACCATAATTTTAATTATTATTTAAATATTAAAAATAATAGGAAATGACCATATTACCCTTATTTAGAAAAGTAAGGGTAACAAATCCACCCCCATAAAAATAATTTCGTCCTCAAAATTAGAACAAACTAGCACAAGAATACAAAAGAAAACAAAAGAGCAATACCTCAAGGCTCGAAGAGATAAGGGAAACGCTCCCGCATGTCGTCTTCTCTCTCCCAGGTAGACTCACCTAGAGAGTGATGCCTCCATGCAACTCGAACCAAAGGAATAACCTGGTTCTGGAGCACCTTCTTCCGATGATCTAGAATCTCCACAGGCTGCTCTGGATAGTGGAGAGTAGGCCCCACCTCTATCGCAGAATGATCCAATACATAGCTAGGATCTGCCACGTACCGTCTCAGCTGTGACACGTGGAACACGTTGTGCACTCCCTTGAGAGTAGGCGGTAACTCCAGTCGATATGCCACTACATCGACCCTCTCCAGGATACGGAAAGGTCCGATGAATCACGAATTAAGTTTTCTGTCCCGGCCAAAGCGAATCGTGCCCCGTATCGGAGAAATTCGTAGAAACACAAGCTCACCAACCTAGCATAAAATACGAACTTAAAACTCGATCTAAAACAAATAATCACATTCAGAATCAAATACTAGAAAAATCTAAAATATACTTCAAACTCCAAAGGTCTCCGGTGGCTATCGGCCCAATGCCTCTGTCTATCCTGAGCCACCCGAAGTCTATCCCTGATCACCCTGACCTTCTCAGCTTCATCCACTATCATCTCAGGGCCAAGCAAAACACTCTCGCCAATATCGTCCCATGACAAGGGAGTACGACACCTCCGTCCGTATAGAGCTTCAAATGGTGACATCTCTATACTGGCTTGGCAACTGTTGTTGTAAGTAAACTCTACCAAGTTGAGATGGTCCTCCCAAGATTCCCCGAAATCCAGCACACAAGTACGACGCATATCCTCGAGTGTCTGGATGGTCCTCTCCGACTGTCCGTCTGTCTGGGGGTGATACGCGGTACTAAACTTGAGCTGAGTGCCCAAGCTATACAACAGACTCCTCAAGAAATAGAAAGTGAAACGACTATCCCGGTCCGAGACTATGCTTACTGGGACCTCGTGCAATCTGACAATCTTCCGCACGTACATCTCTGCCAGCTTTTCTGTAGACAAACCCACTTTGAAAGGCAAGAAGTGCGTCGATTTGGTCAATCTATCAACGATGACCCATATCGCGTCTTTCCCTCGTGGAGAACGCGAAAGTCCCGACACAAAGTCAATAGTGATATGTTTCCACTTCTACTCTGGAATGGGTAGTGGCTGTAACAGACCACTTGGCCTCTGTCTCTCGGCTTTCACCTGCTGGCACACCAAGCATCAAGAAACAAACTAAGACACCTCGCGCTTCATGCCATACTACCAAACGTGATGTCTCAAGTCTCTATATATCTTGTTGGCACCAGGATGCTAGAGTACTTAGAACGGTGCGCCTCCTGAAGAACCTCCTTTCGAAGCCCTCCGCTCGGCACGCACAATCTGGCACCATGCCTCAGCGACCCATCTTCGGTGATAGAAAAATAATCCAATCATCCTCAGAGCTTCATCCACAAACTGCGCTGCTCTGATCCTGTCCATCAGCTCAGACTGGATCTGTAAGCCCCACATCTGCTCTTCAATCCCAGGGACTATAACCTCAATGCCCAAACTCTCCAAATCTGCCAAAAGGTGACGGTCCATCGTCAAACATATGGCTACCGAATACCTGCTCAAAGCATTGGCAACCACGTTAGCCTTCCCTGGATGGTACTATAAGGATATATCAAAATCTTTTATCAGCTCTAACCATCGCCTCTGTCTCATATTTAGCTCCTTCTATGTAAATACGTACTTCATGCTCTTGTGGGCAGTGAAGATCTCCACACGCTCTTCGTACAGATAGTGTCTCCATAGCTTCAAGACAAAAATGACTGCTGCCAACTCCAAGTCATGAGTCAGGTAGTTCTTCTCATGCGGGCGTAACTGCCTGGAGGTATAGGCAATCACCTTCCCATGCTGCTGAAGAACGCATCACAAACCTTTTTCCAAAGCATCACTATAGATTATGAATCCTCTGGACCCAGATGGCAATGTCAAAATAGGAGCCGATGTCAATCTCTTCTTCAACTCCTTAAAGGCGGCCTGGCACTCCTTGGAGCAAACAAACTCCACGTCCTTCTTGGTGAGTCGGGTCATTTGGCTCGACAATCCTGGAAATATTCTGTACGAACTTCCTGTAGTAGCCTGCCAGACCTAGAAAACTCCGACCCTCTGCAGCTGAGCTCGGTATAGACCAAGAATCCACTGCTGCGATCTTCTTCGGATCCACCGAAATCCCATCACCAGATACGACGTAGCCCAGAAACTCCACCTGGTCCAAGAAGAATTTGCACTTTGACAGCTTTCCATACAGCTGCTCCCTTCTAAGAGTCTCTAATACAATCCTTAGATGCTCCTCGTGCTCTTCTGACGTCTTCGAATAAATAAGAATGTCATCAATAAAGACCACCACGAACTTGTCAAGGTACTGATGGAATACCTTGTTCATCAAGTTTATGAACACCGCTGGGACATTGTAGAAGCATGGAAAAAGAACAAAAAAAATCCATGCGGCTCAAAACAGAGGGAGTCTCATGCGGTTCAAAGAATCTCTCAGAGCTTCATGCGGCTCAAGAGTGTTATGCGGCTCAAAAGTCGCCAACATAGCCATGCGGCTCGAGTAAAAGCCACGTGGCCTCATGCGGCTCGCCTCTACAGCTGGCCATTAAGCAGCAGCCTCATTTAATGCTCTGACACAATAAGGCAGCTCTGATATAAAAGTGAACTTACAGCTCTGACATAAAGCTGCAATAATGACTCTGACATAATGGCGTGCTCCTAGGGAAACGAAGAAAATCTCTATAGCTGGCACGATCCATCAAATCCCAAAGTCTTCCATACGGCTTTGACACGTGGCCAGACGTATACGGTTCAGGTGGAGGCCACCCCCATGCGGCTGCTACTCTCATGCGGCACGGAACATGGAGGCCATCTTCATGCGACTCGAATCCTGAGAGGCCACCCCCATGTGGCCGCTAATCTCATGCGGCTCTGATCATGGGGACCATCTCCATGCGGCTCAAATACTGAGAGGCCACGCCCATGCAGCCTTGATACGTGGCCAGCCTTATGCGGTTCAGTTGGAAAACACCCTTATGTGGCTCAGATTTCGGAGGCCACACCTATGCGGCTCCCACCTTCATGTGGTTCAAATCCTGAGAATCCACCCTCGTGCGGCTCTGTCAAGAAACCCTGTCCCTGTGGCTCGCGGTTAGGACACGTGACAGAAGATCAGTTTCCCTCATGTCCCTACAGCTCGCAGTATAATGATGATTGGACACGTGGCACCAAATTAATCAAGATTTATCAACAAATCCCAGCAACCAGATTTAGTGCAATCACCATAATTACCCAGATCAAATCAGATTTATTACAATCAAGCTGATTGAACACGTGGCAGAAGATCCGAGCTTGTCATAATAAACCACGAAGATTCGTGGCAATCAATATTAATTGCCTATATGGATTTGGCGCAATCAACATTAACTGCACAGATTTGTTGCAATCAAGATTAACGACCAGATTAATTGCCAACAAAACAGGATCAAGGAAAATGGTAATTAATCCCTAAATCGCCGACTTTTCAAGGGGCAATCATTGTAAACCCTAATGATCACACCCCACACCTATAAATAGCAAGGTGCCATTCCCTTACAAAAAAAAGAGGAGAGACCCAACCCCGGCTGGACACACAGAGAAACAAAGGCACGCACAGAAGAGTCTCCCCACACATTCCGAGAGCATTTCTTCATCGGAGCCAAGGCTACGTCCGATCGTCCAAGGAGTAAGGCAGAGCTGCAGTCGCTTTCCCGAGCCTCTACCGTCACCCCCAGAATTAAAAATAAACAATCGTACTTAGAGTGCTGTACCTAGGTTTTCATTCCTAGGCTTTCTTTGTACGAGCGAGTTTGTATTATGAGTCTAAGTTCAGTCCTCCTATAAAATTTTTCTACACTTTTACAATCAATGGCAAACACGATAGCGACTCTGCTGGAGACTAACTTCTCCACGACTGAGGAGTTGGTGACGCAATCGGACGCAACCAAACTTGGCTCCACTCAACAAATGCTGGTCGTCCGGTTCGACCAGCAGGCGTTTGAAGAAATGCTCTCCGACGGGGGCGCTGGCCCGGTCCAGCGGCGGGCCTGCACGAAGAAGGCCCGCAGAGAGTGGAGGCCCAAATCATTCGCTCCTCCCGAAGCTCTCGAAGAAGTACTCTCTGTTGCCCAAGATGGCGGGAAAGACTCTCATGTGGCCCTACTTCAGGCCACAGAGGACTTTGCTGTCCTAAAGTCCGGCAGAGGAAAACACTACGATGCTAGACTTGCAGGGACAAAGAGGAACTCTGTGCCGTCCAAGAAGAAGTCGCATAAGGGCGCCAGCCACATGAAAATTTATGCGGCCACAGAAGCCAGCCGCATGCAGAAGGCTCATGCAGCCACGACAGCCAGCCGCATGCAGGAGGCTCATACGGTCACGACTGCCAGCCGCATGTAGACTGCTTATGCGGTCACCGCTTCTAGCCGTATACAGAAGGGTCATGCGGCCACACATGCCAGCCGCATGCAGACGGCCTGTACGGCCACCAAACCCAGCCGTATACCATCTGCTCCATGCGGCCCACGGTCAGTCTTCGATCGTCTCTCAGGCGGTCCTGACCCCAGATGCTCTCATTTGCCAATTTCTGTGGACTCTTCCTACTATGCACTCTCAGGTGCTAGAAGGAAGAAGTCTCGGGAAATGCGGGCTCGTCGAGCTCAGACAGCAGTCCCAACTTCTGACTATCAGGGCATCCTGCTGACTATTACGCGGGCCCCTGATGTAAAGTTGTATAAAACTTTTCGTGTCCAGTCCCAGGCGGCCAACGAACGTGATAGTTATCAAGAATCTCCCAACAATGATCAGGGGCAAGTACTCGTACTACACCCATATCAGGGAGCAGACAGGATGCCAACACACTCAAGTGCTCAGAACTCCCGGGCCCAGAAAATGGATGACTTGCGCAACGTGATTCTTTACAAACGCAAGGAAAGAGACGAAGATTTGGTGTACAGAAAGTCCTGTCAGGGACATCAATGCACCCAAGTCATTGTCAACTGTTGCTGTAACAAGGCGGCGGTACAAGAAGACCGGCGGTCCGTCTTCCAAAGGCTGTAACACCCAAGCTCAGAAGACGAGGCGCTTCTCGTCGCCTCCTGCAATTCTGCTCACAAGATCCCTGGTAGCGGGAGAGGGAAGAAAACAAACATCTCCAGCCCGAAAATCTCAACTAAAAAACTCTCTTCTAAGCGATTGTCCACGACGGTTACGGGAGGAGTTTTCCAGGATACTCGCTCAAAGACAAAATCTGCCACAGTTGGAGATTCGTTGTCCACATCTCTGGAAGGCGCTGGAGTCGGGGGTAGCACTCCTCCAAACATTCACAACAATCTGGTGTTCCAAGAAGATAATCCAGGAGAAACGGTTCGCCCAACAGATACAGCAGATCCCGATGTCCCTGAGGATGTCTACAACCCCCAAGACGAGGCAAGCTTCGAGGATGGGGGTATCAATCCTTCTGAGTCCGAACCAGAGGAGAACATTCCCACATACCCTGACGACTTCACTGTACAGGGGTATGACTCAGAGGGCACGTCCTCCACCGTTCATTCCAACCCTCCTCATGTAAGGACGGTGTTCATGACGGACAGCAACCAAGATGTTCTCAGTGATCGCCAACGCATCGACACTCTGGAGGCCATACAACATACCTTTGTCAAGTCTATAGATGAGATCAAAGCGGCCCTTCCAACTTTGCAAGAAAGGACACTTGGCCAAACAAACGTGGGACCCGCGGTCAATACAGACTCGAACTCAGCCGCACCAAACCCGGGTGATAATCCTCCGGAAATATCGGCCCCTACCGCTGCAGACGAGGCCAGGATAGCAAGCAGAGAGGTCCAGGAGCTCCGGGCCATGTTCCACGCCCGAGAAAACTGCCAAGACCTCAGAATACGACAACCGTATCCTGCTGTGTGGAGAGATATTCCCTTCCCACCAAGATATAAACCATTTAACATCAATCCATATAATAGGAAGACATCTACAAGCAGGTACATCACCTACTTCGAAGTCACAACCGACCATCTGCCTCACGACGATGCCATCCTTGTGCGGTTGTTCATCGGAGCATTGGAAGGGGTTGCCTTCGACTGGTACCGCAACTTGCCAGACAACTGCATCCATTCCTTTGCTGGCTTCAAACGTATGTTTCTAGAGAGGTTCTACGAAGTAGGATAAGACGTGACAATGTCCACCCTCATGGACGTTGTTCAGGAAGAAAATGAGCTGACAAGGAACTATATCGAGCGGTTTCGCCAAACCGTAATGAAGTTGCCTTCCGCTAACCCTGATTCCTCCTTAATTGAAAGTTGCCAAAAGAGGCTGCTTCCCACAAACAGCCTCTGGATGGACGAAAGTCAGTTTAAGGATTGAAAGACGTTCATCATCAGTGCTACTAGCGCAGAAGACAAGTTGAAGAAAGCTCGCCAACTGGGATTGCACGTAGCAGAAGGAGAGGACAAGGGCAAACATCCTAACAACAACAACAACAATGGTGGTAACCCCTCCAACAATCAAGACAACAAGGGCAAATAAGCTATGGTGGCAGACACAGCTCCGAAGCCTGAACTGAAGCCGGCAGAGAAGTAGTGGCCTCAGATGACCTATTCCTTCGAGGATGGCCATGTCAAGCCCATCTTGGATATGCTCATACAAGGAGGTCGAATTCAGCTTCCTCCTCCAAGGCGTGAACCTCGTCCTGCAGAAATGGAGAGCCCAAAGTACTACCACTACCATCGCTATGTCCACCATGCTACACAAGACTGCTACCAACTGAAGCGATACATCCAGCATCTCATCGATTCTAAGGCCTTGGCCATCGATTTCGAAGAGATGACCGTAGTAGCCAATATGGTGTCAGTATAATTCGGCAGCTTCCCTCTGACAAAGACTCAAGATGGAGTAGTGCTCGTCCCCAGAGCAAGGATGGAGGTCGCTAACCTTCCACCTCCCCGAAACCAGGATGCTGGCCTAGTGCCCCTTACCACATCACGAGGGAAGGTCATGTGGGTCCATCTGGACCTGGTACCTGAAGTGACTCAGTCCGTACCTCAGAGTAGGAAAGTCAAATCATGCCGCACAATCTTCACGGAGGTCGAGGAAGCTACGGCTGTCGTCACCCCGGTTGGGTGCACAATCTAATCCACACCGGGTAACTTGGCTGAAGATCATCTGCCGACATCTGCTGATGCTCCAGGACCCTCGCAGCCTTCGACGACCGACAAGCCTAGGCCGAAGGAGACTCGCTTTGACAAGCCGCTCTGAAGAGAGACGCCTCATGGGCTGGAGAGGCCCTACAACTTCGATATCTTGGCACAATTGGCTAACACACCAGCCAAATTGTCGCTATACGAACTCCTGAGACTCTCCAAAGATGTTTGCGTCGCACTAAGCGAGGCACTCCAGAACGCTGACGCATATCTGGCTCAGTCCAATCTCACTAGGGAAAGCTCGCCTATAGATCTCCAGGACAGCGCTTCACAGGCGCAATGCCCAACATCGTCTTCACTCCGCAGGATATGCTTATCAAGACCAACCTGCACGATCGCCCTCTGTATTATACTGGGTACATTGGCGATATCAAGGTGGATCGGATGCATATTGATCCCGGTTCTTCCATAAGCATCATCCCGAAGAGCTTACTACACCATCTTTGCATCCCAATGCATCGTCTGACGCTGACAAGCACCTCCATCAGCGGTTTTAATTCAGGCAGAAGCTATCCGATCGAAAAGATTCGCTTGAAGTTCCAAATCGGTGACCTTCAGTCAGAAGTGACCTGTTATGTCATAGATGCAGACACTTCCTACAACATTCTCCTGGGGTGTCCTTGGATACACGATTACATGATCGTGCCTTCAACACTGCACCATTGCTTCAAGTACGTCGACAAGTACGGCTTCGTGATGACATAATTTGCCGACATTGATCCCTTTAAAGGGGTCGAATCCTACAACTCAGATTCATACTTGTACAAGAAGTCAAAAAAGCACCTTATCGAAGGAGATACTCAAGCTCAAACTGAGGCAGCAATTAGATTAGAAGAACCTTTGACAATCTACCTCCAAGCCGACAAACCTGGCAGAACTGCACCCGTTACGGCCACTCTATGTAAGGACGCAATCAGCCTCTCTGCATAGGAAGAGCAGATGATAATCCGACTACCAAGGACTGGCCAAGCGCCAAGACCCACGACAGGGCCACTGACAATCAGGCTGCCTGAGCTAGTCAGCAACAAATAGTGGAGCTTAATCCCTATCTCAAGCCGATGATGATTCGTCTTCCCAGAATGAATCGGCAGCCGAGCGCTAAGCCGGGGACTGCTAGCCAGGCAACAACTCTCCGCTCAGCACCGAGCACCAAACTGGGGGTGGCTTGTGCGCCAATGACTCCACATTTTGCTCCACCCCTAGCGCCCATGATGGTTAAGCTGCCTAAGTCATCCTTTCAGTCTTCATTTACACAGGGGGTAGCTGAAGAAGAGTCAGAACAGGCCAAGTATGTGGCTGCTCACACCGATGTTCCATCCGTAGATGATGTAATCCTACTAGAAAAGATACCTTACTTCATCAATAAAGGGCTATCTTTGAATTATCTCGAGCTTAATAAGCTTTGTATAATGTATGCTATGGAACACGGTATAGGCACCCACCTATACATACAAGTGACAAATGTATACACCGCAAACCAACATACCCCAGTGGAAGACGCTTACCGTATAATCGAGGGAGAGGATCATCCAATCATCTTCGGCAGGAAGAATGATCCACAACCCTTTAGGGTAGAAGAAATTGATCTCGAACCCGACACCGGGAGACTGCCCCTTTATCTGTATAGTTCCCAATCCAAGTACTTCATGCAAAAACAAGGATATGATCTGGAAACTACACCAGGCTTAAACTACGGCACTGGATGGCAGTTATCCTTATAATTGCCGGTCTCGGCTGGGAAACCACGAGACTATTACAACAAAACCAGATGTGGGCTAGGTTATGTTACACCGGCAACGACCCCTGAAAGCTCAGACGAAGAATTTGACTGGCATTCACACTCAACCGGATCACCCACTTCCAATTCGGATGTCAGCATCGGGGACGTATTCAGGCAAGTCTGGTCCATCAATATGGCATTTGTCGACGCCTACGAAGAAGATGAAGATATTCCTAAACTTTTTGAGTTAGAGCCATGGGCACAACAACTAGATGCGCAATGGGAGAAGCGGTTCGAACGAAGAGAGCCCCCAACGATGATGAGGTTGTGCAAGTTGATCTCGGTAACGAGTCCTCTGTAAAGCCTATCTTCATCAGCAAGAATCTGACAGACGAAGAGCGAGAATTGCTACTGCAACTCATCAGAGAATACATCAACGTGTTCGCCTGGAGCTACGAAGACATGCCAGGACTGAATCCTAAAGTTGTACTTCACAAGCTCAACATTCATCCGGACATAAAATCGGTCAAGCAATAACAACGACGGCTTTGCCCCGACATCATGAATGCTATTGAAGCTGAGGTCAACAACCTGATAGCCAGCGGCTTCATACGTGAGGAACAGCATCCAGACTGGGTCGCCAACATAGTACCAGTCCTCAAGAAGAATGGAAAGATTCGAATCTGCATCAACTTTCGTAATATGAATGAGGTATGTCCCAAGGATGAGTTCCCCCTCCCTATCACAGACATCATGATTGACAACACCTGCGACTTTGAGCATATGTCATTCATGGATGGTTTTTCGGGGTACAACCAAATCAAGATGTTCCCTGATAACGAAAAGCATACATCATTTCGAATACCAATTGGCACATATTGCTACACAGTCATGCCTTTAGGTTTAAAGAACGTTGGTGCCACCTATCAAAGAGCTATGAACATCATCTTTAGAGACCACCTGTGCAAGACAGTGGAATACTACGTCGACGATATCGCCGTCAAAAGCCGCTCTAAGGAAGATCATCTGCATGATCCGAGGACAGTGTTCGACCAGATACGAGCGCACAATTTGATGATGAATCCCATAAAATCCTTCTTGGGCGTATCCAGCAGAAAGTTCTTGGGTTTCATCATTACTTCCCAGGGTATCCATATAGACCTTGAGAAGACGAAGGCAATCATGGAGATGGGTCCCCCGAGAAATCTTCATGAGTTCCGAGGCCTTCAAGGGAGGCTGGCCTACATCAGGAGGTTTATCTCCAACCTCTTCGGACGATGTCAGCCATTCACCCACCGCATGAAGAAGGGCGTTTCATTCGCATGGGATGAAGAATGCCAAGTGCCTTCGACAACATCAAAGAATATCTGACGAACCCTCCAGTCCTGGTAGCCCCGGTTGCTGGAAGACAATTCCTGCTCTATGTACGAGCGATGGAGCATTCTCTCGGTGCTTTACTAGCACAGAACAACGATGTAGGCCATAAGCAAGCTATATATTACCTCAGCCGAATGATGATGGGGCCGGAGCATCGATACACTGTCGTAGAGAAAGAGTGCCTTGCTCTGGTTTTCGCCATTCAGAAGACGCGACACTACATCACGGGACAAACCATCCATGTCGTATCAATAGACAACCCCCTTAGGGTCCTCATGACTAAGCCAGGTGCACTCAGCTCTTGCCTCGCTACCTGGGCGATATTACTGTCCCTCTACCACATGATCTTCGTCCCACAGAAGGCTGTTAAAGGTCAAGCTCTGGCAGACTTTTTAGCAGCTCATCCAGGTTCAGAGTCAACCAAAATAGATGAAGAGATTCCAGATGAGGTCGCCAACTCAAATGTGGCCTCCCATAATTTCATATGGCGAATGTTCTTCATCGACACTTCTAAAACTGGGCCCAAGGGCAATATCGTCGCTAGAGTCGGAGTGGTGCTGATCTCTCCCACCGGGCTAGTGATCAATCGGGCTTATTCCCTCATGGAGCCCTGTTCAAACGATATGGCCGAGTATAATGCTTTGGTCATTAGCCTTCGACTTACAAAGGAGCTGGGGGTAGAGTACCTTGAAGCATACGACGATTCGCAGCTAATTGTTATCCAGATCCGGGGCTCATATGAAGTACGCATGAAGACATGATCCCCTATCACCAAATAGAGATTGACATCATCTCGTCCTTGGAAGGGTTCTTCATAGAACAGGTTTCCAGGCTCCAGAACATTAAAGCCGATGCCCTAGCAGGACTGGCCGCTTCCCTAGCAGTACCGAATCATGCTCATCATCTGGTTGACATCATAGGCCGTGAGTTGGTCTGTCCCAGAAATAATGTCCAATGTGTTGAGAGTTACTCTGCGCTGACAGTCGACAAAGCTCTAGACTGGAGACAACCATTCATTGACTTCGTAGTCTACGATATCCTGCCAGAGAATCCGAAGGAAGCCACTTCTATCAGAAGACGTTCCCTCAGATTCTTCTACGATACAAAGACGAAAATGCTATATCGACGATCATACGATGGATTACTGCTTCGATGTCTGTTAAATACAGAAGCCAAAAAAGCCGTGCGTGAAGCTCATGACGGCATCTGTGGGGTCCATCAGCCTGGCCCAAAATTACAAGATCGTCTTCGCCGAATAGGCGATTACTGGTCCACGATGGTTGCAAATGCAATAGACTATGCATGAAAATGCAAAGCCTGTCAAGTCTACGCAGATTTCATCCACCCGCCATCCGAGTTTCTACATCCGACGGTGGCATCCTGGCCATTCGAAGCATGGGGAATGGACATTATTGGTCCGATCACTCCGCCTTCGTCCCGAGGACACTGTTTCATATTCGTAATCACAGATTATTTCTCCAAATGGGCGGAGGCTATTCCGCTGGCAGAAGTGAAGACTTCAAACGTGATCAGCTTCCTCAAGCATCACGTTATCTACCACTATGGACTACCCCGAAGGATCATCCACGACAATGGTCCACAATTTGCAAGCCACGCCTTCTATCGGTTTTGCGACAAACACCGAATCCAGAATATTGTTTCAACACCGTACAACCCGGCGGCTAATGGTCTGGCTGAAGCATTCAACAAAATAATCATCAAGCTTCTCAAGAAGTTCGTGTCATCAAACAAACGCGACTGGAATGAAAAGCTCGGTGAATGCTTATGGGCGTACCGTACTACAGTACGGTCTGCCACTGGAAACACACCATTCTCTCTGGTATATAGGAGTGAGGCAGTTCTCCCACTGGAGACTCAAATCCTTTCACTCCGCGTCGACCTCACCTATCGATTGACGACAGATGATAATCACCATCGCCGACTACAAGAGTTGGAGGCCCTAGATGAGAAGCGCCTGTTAGCACAACAACGAATCGAGCTGTACCAAGCCCGTATCTCCGGAGCCTTCAACAGGAAGGTTAAAATCAGAATATTCCATGTGGGTGATCTCGTTCCGGTAGTTCGGAGGCCAATGGTTATGACTCACAAAACTGCCGGCAAGTTCCAGCCAAAGTGGGAAGGCCCGTTCATCATCGAGGCTGTATTCTCCAATGGGGCTTACCGCCTCGCAAAACAAAATGAAGACTTGCTCATGTTGCCCATCAACGGCAAGTTCCTGAAGAAGTATTACGTCTGAAACGACATCCTCCAAATATCCTAGGTTATTGAGTTATGTACCCTCTGGTACCGCTGAACTTACATTCTGACTCCAAATTTCCCGAAATAATGAGATACGTACCCTCTAGTACCGCTGAACTTACATTCTGATCCCAAATCTCCCAGATTGTCGAGTTATGTACCCGCAGGTACCGCTGAACTTACACTCTGGTCAATACAGATAAATCTATATCGCGTCTTTTAGGTAGTAAGTCATGTATGATTATACCTCTGAACTTTCTTCCTAAAATAGCTCCCTCCTTATGATCCAATACCCGCACTTTCAGTGCACAAAAAGGGTAACAGATCCACAAATTCTCCGAAACAACCACGTCCATGTTACCTCTGAGTTATTTTCCTTCCATAAAAAATAAATCGCCCCTCACATAGAACTTTCACGTCCTCATTATCTCTGAGTTGTTCTATATACCCTTCATGGAGCCCACTCCTGCCATGTCCTCATTACCTCTGAGTGGGAAAGCTCCATCGAAGAAACCCTCATATTTGCCATGTCCTCATTACCTCTGAGTAAGTATATTGGTTTTTCTCTCGACTTATTATCCGTACCCAAGACCGGAGTACGCCAAGGATAATAGACCCACAAATGTCCTCTATTGACCACAAATGTCCTCTGTTGACCACAAATGCTGTACTAAGTTTCCTAGTACATGCCCCTCATTCCTCATCATGCCCCGGGAGCCCAGCTGCTCCATGGCATTCTTTCCCCCGATATCAGGAACTTCCATGGCCACCTTACTGTGGAATTGTTCTAAGTATCCCCATCAAACTTGTTATCCTTACCTAAAACCAAGGTATACCAGGGGTAACAAGTCCACAAACTGTCCCCCAGTGGAGCAAATACCAAAACACCATAAAGACAATAAGCAGTACAAATGAAGGGTAGAATAAAATATACTATTTTATTTGAAAGTCAAAAGTACTACATGTTCTGGGGACCGCGTCTCCCTCAAGAAAGGAAAAGAACGAAAATGACAGAAGAAGAAAAAAAGCCGACTATGGTTCGGCGATACACAATTCCATGAGACGGTCCCTCGGCAAGACAGTCGACCGCTCGAAACCCTGCTTGGCCCGACGCTCGGCCTCCTGAGCCAGCCGCTCCGCGTCTTCTAGGTGCGCATGAGCCCGCCAGCCATCCTCGAGCTTCTTCAAAGCACGCACCAGGCTAGCAGAAGCTCGGGAGACCTTTTCAGCCTCCTGAACGATCAGCTCTTTATCTGTACGGGAAGCTTCAAGCTCAGACTCCAAGAAGGCCAGCTTCCTCTGGAGTTCGAGGATCTTCTCCCTTGTATCAATTACTCCACGTAAGGCGACCGCTTCCCGGGCTAGGCAATCCTCGCTCCTACGGCTCAGCTGATCATATCGAAGAGATAGGTCACCGAGGTCCTTCATTATAAACGGCTTGGACTTATCTCGTGTAGCCCTTACCTTCTCCAAGACAGTAGTAAGGAAGCCTCGCTCCTGATCTGTTGCTGCAGACAGATAAGCTTGCTGCAGCACTTGAAACTGGGCCACGAGCTGATCAGCCTCTAACAATTTGGGCTCCAGAAGCGCAGCTATCCTAGCCCTACCGGGGAGGGTGTTAAGAATGTTGATCTGGCCTCAGGCGTATTGTCAGGCCAAGGCAAAGAGAGTCCCCCGCTCCACAACAACTTCGACCCCACTTTTCAAGTGGCAGTAGAAACTGTCGACTACATCCTGTGACGCCTCATCCAGAACTTTCGTAGAGGACGGTGTCAGAGGAAGTGTAGATGGCAGTGTCGAACGAGATACGCCAGAACTTGCCACCCCTGCTACCAGGAAAACAAATTTTGAGCAAAAAGACGCGTGAATAACAGCTAACTCCTCCTCCGCGGCCCGAAGAACCTGGATATTCGGCAAGGCGGAGCGGTCGACCCCCAAAGCTACATGAGCAGAGGAGGATGCATGGAACATTGCTTCCAGCCCCGGCTGTACCGCCATCCAATCTTCCGAACTCGATCCAGTGGGAGGCCTCTCAATATAAGTCGGAAAAGGAGGGGGCACACTGTCACGCCCCAGAACCAGAATACTGGAGAGCGGGGGCAGACATAGCCAGCTACGTATATGAAATGGATTCCATCTCGCTATACGGTCACGGCTGTCTAGATACATGAGGGTTTACTACAAGCCAACAGTCTCCTAAGGTCATGAACAAGCCTAGTGTCTAAATCACAAGCAAATAAGTAAATGTTACAAGATGTATGATCATTAAATATACAATAATAAGGCGTCCCAAATATTACATATTCAGCTGATCATGAAGCTAGTCGTTACAAAATGTTAGGACTAGCAAGAGTTTAGTCATACATGATCAACCCTAGGATCTGTTAATCATGTTACAGCCCGTAGGCAGACAGTAAGTAAGTGCAATCGAGCTAAATAGGTGCTCGTCGGCTAAACGCCTCAAAAGAATATTTTTACAATAAAGTGGGAGAGCCAAAAATAACCCACTCGTTGCCAGGGTTCCGTCTAGTGGCCACCATCTGGCTGGAAAGGCGATAGATCCTCTGGAGCTTCTCCGAAATCTGGCCACACAAAACCAGCTGGATCAGACCCCAGAAAGAGCAAGTGCCACAAAGGAAGCTTCACTTAGGAACTAAAACCAGCAATCAGCACAAGAGTATAAATAAAGTAAGAACTGGAAATAAGAAAATACATCATGATGATATACGACGAGATAACCATAGAGCTATTCAGATAACCAGGTTACAACCCGTAAACCAAACAAGGACCGGGGTTGTAACCCTTCGTCTGAACAGAATTTGGATTCTCACCATTTATCGATAAAATAAATACAGGCATTCTGGTCATGCAGTAATCAGGATCAGGGCAAGACTAGACTGGTTAGACTCCATCCAATCATTTCACGGCCAAGCAAGAATTACGGCTTGATACTTTAACTAACTAGGGTTGTCACGGGCCTAATTACTAACAAGATGCAGTGAGATTATTCCACAGCCACAAGCCCTGCAGACCATCCAGGTTACCGGGGTTAAAAGATTAGGGTTGAATTCCGGTGGGTACATCGTCCAGGAAACGCATGTACCCTTAGGTAGCTTGAAGGGTGCAACACATGACAGTGTGCTGGAAATGTGCCCTACTCGACGGCAGGCTACAGATCCCAAGGCGTGCCCAGGTAACGGGATTGCCTGTAGCTTGGAGATCTCTTTATGACTAATGTATTAATCTAGTTATTTAGCCTTAGTCCATTTCAGTAGGTACTCCTGACCGTGGTACTCAGGAGTTCCCTCCTAGACATGATACAAGATAGGACTGGATTATTTGTACAAGCACAATCGTCCACGGTGTCCAGGATTAATTATACAGGTCATGTCATGTCAGGTAGCCGTCGTAACAGCTTATTAATAAAATTATGTCAGGTTATCATGTCCAGTTTACTGGTCAGGAGTGCGCCGCGACGGACCACTATCAGGTCATGTCAGGTTAGTCATGTCAGGAGTGCACCACTACGGGTCACTGTCGTGTCAGGCTCAATTATTATGTCCAAACATATCAAGTAAATTTCGTGATTATCAAATTCATAAAGGAGGCGCGTGCGGCCTAGTGGAAGCCATGCGGCTGATAAGGGAAAAGTGATCACATGCGGTTAAGGCATATGGGCCAAGAAGTGATTATCAAATTCATAAATGGACGTAAAATATCTAATAAAATATCAATACATAGGGCTATAGAAGAGCCATGCGGCTAAGGCATATGCGGCCAAGAAGTGATCACATGCGGCTAAAAGGAAGCAGCCCATACGGCTGGAGGGGGTCAGGCGCATGCGGCTGATAAGAAAAAAGTCCATGCGGCTAAGAAGGAGTTCGGGTCCATGCGGCTGGGAAGTGTAGTATCATGCGGCTGGGTATAGAAGGAGGCGCGTGCGGCCTAGTGGAAGCCCATGCGGCTGGGTCAATCGTGGCTGCTTATGCGGCTGATAATGAACCCAGCCTCATGCGGCCAAGGGTGCTGATGCATATGCGGCTCGGGAGCAAGGCCTTATACGGCCAGACAGGTTATACGCCTATACGGCCAGGATATGAAGGGGGCGCATGTGGCTCGGTTAGGAGCTCATGCGGCCAGGTCAGTTCAAGGGTTCATGCGGCTAGTAAGGAGTACAAGTTCATGCGGCCAGGAAAGGCAAGGGCGCATATACAGCTAAGTGGGAAAAAGTCCATGCGGCTGAAAGAACACTTGCCGCATGAAATGTTCATGCGGTCAAGTCAAGTACTGTTCTTCTTCTCCAAATTTTCGAGAAGAAGTACACCATAAGCCATGGCTTCCAAGCTGCACAACTCTATGATCCGGAGCCCAAATCCGAACTTCCATAGGTCAAAATGGGGTAGAACGAAATTCTCTACAACATGGAACCATAAAAACTCGGAAATAACAAGATTAAGTAGATCAAAACCCAAGAAATCCAAAAATAAAATAAACCTAGATTTACAAGAATCTAGCCATGGAATTTAGAAATGTCAAGTACTAAAGTAAGTTAAAATGCTATAAGGAAGAGAATGAAGCAATAAAATTGGAGTTCCTCCATGAAGCAAGTTGCACTTGCCTAGACCCCTCTCTCTCCCTCTCTCTGGTAGGTGAAGAAATAATGGAGGGGAGAAGGAGAGTAATGAAGAGAGAGAAGGAAGTGGGGTTAATAAATGGTAGTGGTGGTGGTAGGTAGGGGGTTCATCCCTTGGTTCATGATGAACCAATAGCAATCCCAAACCAAACCAAGCCAACCCGAACCAAGAATAAACCAAGCCAGGAAGGAAACTAAGCAAGGAAATCATACAATACAAGAATAAATACGTACACGTATTCCAGAATATGTAATACGAACCAGAGGCATTACAACTCTACCCACCTTAAAAGAATTCCGTCATCAAAATTTAATTAAGAGGCTAGAGAGACAAGAACAAGCTACACTAATCACAGGCAAGCTATACTAGAAATCAATCAAGCAATCAATCATGCAAGCAAGGAATCGAAGGCATGAGGCATAAGAAGGACATTATACCTCACGAGTCAAACAAGTCGGAATATCGTGATCGGATATCATTCTCACGCTTCCACGTTGACTCACCCAAAGAGTGATGACCCCAAGCAACTCGTACTAACTTGATAGTCTTATTCTTGAGGATCTTCTCTCTCCGGTCCAATATAGATACGAGCCGCACCTCATACGAAAGGTTGGTACCAACAACCAATTCCGAATGATCAAGGATGTGGCTCGGGTCTGGGATATACCGTCGTAATTGGGATACATGGAACACGTTATGCACCTCGCTTAGCGACGACAAAAGAGCGAGACGATAGGATACATCTCCTACTCGCTCCAGAATGTCGAACGGTCCTATATACCTAGGACTAAGCTTTCCCCGGACGCCAAAACGAATGACGCCACGGTTAGGCGAAATCCTCAGGAATACATGGTCATCGACCGAAAACTCGAGAGGACGCCGATGAGAATTGGCTCAATGATGCTGGCGATCTTGGGCAATTCGAAGATGATCTCTGACCCTTCTGACCACTTCAACTGTCTGGGCAATCATTTCTGGACCGAGCATCTGCCTCCCTCCGACATCATCCTATGCTAGCGGGGATCGGTACTTCCTACCATACAGTGCCTTGAACGGTGCCATCTGGATACTGGCCTGGAAACTGTTGTTGTATGAGAACTCCACCAGGTGTAGGTGATCTTCCCATGAACCATCGAAGTCGAGTGTACATGACCGTAACATATCTTCAAGAGTCTGGATTGTGCGCTCCGATTGGCCATCTGTCTGCGGGTGATAAGCTGAGCTGAACTGGAGGTGAGTCCCCAAACTCTCCTGCAGGCTACGCCAAAAGTGCGAAGTGAATCTTGAATCTCGGTTCGAGGTGATACTGACTGGCACTCCGTACAACCTGACAATCTGTCTGAGGTACATCTCTGCTAACTGAGCTGTCGACTGACCAACTCTGAATGAAAGGAAGTGAGCTACCTTCGTGAGCCGATTAACTATAACCCAGATAGCATCTCTACCAGCTGGGGATCTAGGTAATCCAGTCACAAAATCCATGGTCACATGTTCCCATTTCCATTCTGGGATCGGCAAGGGCTGAAGAAGTCCAGCCGGCCTCTGATGTTCAGCTTTAACTTGTTGGCAAACCAAACATCGAGAGACAAACCGAGCTATCTCCCGCTTCATGCCATTCCACCAAAAGTGCTGACGGATATCGCGGTACATCTTCGTACTGCCAAGATGGATGGAATACTGAGAACTGTGCGCTCCTGACATGATCTCCCGTCTGATCTCTACTGGGTACACAAAGACGAATACCATGTCGAAGTGTACCATCCTCATGAATGCATAACTCTGGTCTTCGTCCTGCCTCACACTCTGTTCTGAGCCGCTAAAGCTTGGAATCTGTTGACTGTACCATCCGGATCCTCTCGACTATAGTGGACTGAACTTGCAAACTGGCCATCAATGCCATACTGGAAGGGAGAACAACTTCTATACCCATCTTCTGAAGATCTTCTTACAGCTCCGGTTGCGCTGTTAGGAAATAAACTCCGGCTCTCCTGCTCAATGCATCTGCTACGACGTTGGCCTTTCCAGTATGATACTGCAAGTTGACGTCATAATCTACAAGAAGCTTCAGCCACCTCCTCTGATGCATGTTAAGATCCTTCTGGGTGAAAACATACTTCAGGCTCTTGTGGTCGGTGAAAATCTCTACCCTATCTCCATACAAATAGTGCCTCCACAACTTAAGTAAAAATACTACTACTGCCAGCTCCAAGTCATGGGTTGGATAATTCCTCTCATGATCACGAAGTTGTCATGATGCATAAGCTATTACCTTTCCGTGCTGCATTAGAACACATCCTAAACCTCTACCTGATGCATCACAATACACTGAGAATCTTTCGGTTCCATCTGGAAGCGCAAGAATGGGAGCTGTCATCAAGCCTCGCTTCAACTTCTCGAATGAATCCTGACATTCTGCTGTCCAAGCAAACTGCGCATCCTTGCGGGTCAACTGGGTCAATTGCGCTAAAATTCGAGCAAAATCCGAAATAAACCGCCGGTAGTAGCCGGCTAATCCAAGAAAACTGCGAACTTCTGCTACTGTGTTGGGCATTGGCCACGACTCAATAGCCACAATCTTCTGGGGATCCACTTCTACTCCTCCTCTGGTGATGATGTGACCCAAGTACGAAATGTGATCGAGCCAGAACTCGCATTTACTGAACTTAGCATATAACTGGTGTTCCCTAAGAATCTGAAGAACCACACGGAGATGCTGCTCATGCTCCGCTTCACTCCTGCTATAAACCAGGATGTCGTCCAAGAACAAAATCACAAACTGATCCAAGTAGGGCATGAAGATGCGATTCATGAGGTCCATGAATACTGTCGGCACATTGGTCGCTCCAAAAGGCATAACAAGGAACTCCCAATGCCCATACCTCGATCTGAAAGCTGTCTTCGGGATGTCTTGCTCTCTGACTCTGATCTGATGATATCCTGACCGCAAATTAATCTTCGAGAATACTGATGCCTCCTTGAGTTGATCAAACAAGTCATCTATCCTCGGGAGAGGATATCTGTTCTTGATTGTCACTGAATTCAAGGTACGATAATCAACACATAACCTGGACGTACAATCCTTCTTTTTCACAAGAAGCATCGGGGCTCCCCAAGGCGATCCACTAGCACGAATGAATCCCTTGGTTCTAAGTTCCTCAATCATCTTGTATAATTTCTCCAATTCTGACGGCGCCATCCTGTAGACTCTCTCTGACACTGGGGCTGTCCCGGGAATCAAGTCTATGGTGAACTAGATCTCCCGCTCTGGAGACATACCTGGAAGCTCTTCTGGGAAAATATCTGGGAACTCATCCACTATCTTGGGCAACTGAACCGCTGCTACTGCCATCCGCAATATCGGAGGAGAAGACTCAACCTCGCCTCGAGAGAAGGAAAATTCTTGCTCACCTGGAATGCTAAAAACAACCCTGCCAATGTGGCAGTCTATTCTAGCATACTGGTTCCTCAACCAATCCATCCCTAAGACCACATCATAATTGGCCATTGGGAATTCTATCAATCTAGCGAAAAATTCTCTACCGCTAACTACGATCCGACACGAGGAAAACACCCTATCTACTCCCACAAGTCCGTTACCAGTAAGTATATTGAGTCTTACTGATAATGAGTCGGGCTCCAATCCTATCCGTGTCACGAATCGTGCAGACATAAAAAATGTGATACACCAGAATCAAATAAAGCTGAAGCTGGAAATGAGTTGACGAGAATAGTACCTGCCACTACCTCTCCTGGTGCCAATCCTTCCTCCACGGTCATCGCCATAGCCTGACCATGCCCTCGGGGTGCTGGTCCCCTCTGATAAAATCCTTGCTGCCTGCTCTGGCTCTGGGCTTGTGCATACTGCTGGGGGTTCTGCTGCTAGAATATCTGGGACTGAGGCGGCAAGGGCCTCGATAATGGATACTGCTGCTGCTGGACCGGAGCTGGTCCTCTCGCCGAAGAGCTAGAACGGTTGGACGATGATGAACCACCCCTATTGGGGCAGGATCCAACCCTATGTTCTGCTGGTCTACAAGCCAGACACAATCCCTGTGCCCTGTGACACTCTGCCACTACATGGCCTGGCTTCCCACAATAAGAACATCCTACTGCGAAAGACTGCTTCTGTTTTTGCTGCTGAGGGTACGTCGAAGTGGAATGCTGAACCGACGTCACTGAGGCCGCCCGCCTCGGAGCTCCAATAGTCAAAGCCCTGGCTGCCGGGGCTGGGACTGAAGACTGATTCATCTGGCCTTGGAATCTCTTCCGACCTCCGGCCCTATCCACAATCCTCTGGGTGGTATACTCATGCCTCATAGCTGCTCTCAAGACTGCATCAAAAGTCTGATGCTCAAACTGCTCGACTGCCAACAAGATCTCCAGGTGAAGTCCCTGCTGGAATCGCTGGGATCTATCATACTCGGTTGCCACCAAGGTGGAAGCGAACCGACTGAGTCTCAAAAACTCGACCGCATACCCATCGACCGTTCTGTCCATCTGCTTCAGATTGGTGAACCTCGTCTGTAGATCATACCGAGCTACAGCATCGAAATACTTAGTCTGGAATCTCTCCCTAAATACTGCCCAAGCAATGGGTACTACTAATCCAATGGCCTGAGCCGCCCACCAGCTACGGGCAAGATCTAACAACTGCAGGCGTACCACGGCTACCTTCTCGTTCTCTCGGGTCCTGGCTGCTTCGAGAATCACCTCAGTATCCTGAAGCCAAGCATCTGCTGCGATAGCATCTTCTCTACCGTCAAAGAAGGGAGGGTTCAAGCGCTTGAAGCTGTTGGCCGCGCTGTTACCCTGATGACCGCCCCGGGTCAAAGCATCCGTCTCTGCCTGGTGCAAGGCATCTCCTCGCCGGTCTTGGGAAGCTATCAAGGTCCTAACGAGTCATACCAATGTGCCATCATCAGGTTCGGCAGGCTGAACTGGCTGGACTGGTGGTTCTCCGTCAGAAGGTACGACTCTGGAGGCTACTCCCGAATGCTGGGCTTGATCTCCGGGTTGCTGCTGATCCGCGAGAAGTGCTCCGCCTCGTTGACCGGCAGGTCCAGGAACGATACCGCTGAAGAAGATGACATGGGGAACAATAAGGAAGGACCAAGACAGATCAACGATACAAGCATATGAACAGGACAAGAATCCAGGGATTCAGAAGATATAAGCAGAGATCAAAGGCGAATACTGATTGAGACATCTATTCGGTAAACCCTCACATATCTTGATTTACAAGATCTGCATGGGCCACCACTTAAACCATGTCACGCCCCAGAACCAGAATACTGGAGAGCGGGGGCAGACATAGCCAGCTACGTATATGAAATGGATTCCATCTCGCTATACGGTCACGGCTGTCTAGATACATGAGGGTTTACTATAAGCCAACAGTCTCGTAAGGTCATGAACAAGCCTAGTGTCTCAATCACAAGCAAATAAGTAAATGTTACAAGATGTATGATCATTAAATATACAATAATAAGGCGTCCCAAATATTACATATTCATCTGATCATGAAGCTAGTCGTTACAAAATGTTAGGACTAGCAAGAGTTTAGTCATACATGATCAACCCTAGGATCTGTTAATCATGTTACAGCCCGTAGGCAGACAGTAAGTAAGTACAATCGAGCTAAACAGGTGCTCGTCGGCTAAACGCCTCAAAAGAATATTTTTACAATAAAGTGGGAGAGCCAAAAATAACCCACTCGTTGCCAGGGTTCCGTCTAGTGGCCACCATCTTGCTAGAAAGACGGTAGATCCTCTGGAGCTTCTCCGAAATCTGGCCACACAAAACCAGCTGGATCAGACCCCAGAAAGAGCAAGCGCCACAAAGGAAGCTTCACTTAGGAACTAAAACCAGCAATCAGCACAAGAGTATAAATAAAGTAAGAACTGGAAATAAGAAAATACATCATGATAATATACGACGAGATAACCATAAAGCTATTCAAATAACCAGGTTACAACCCTTAAACCAAACAAGGACCGGGGTTGTAACCCTTCGTCTGAACAGAACTTGGATTCTCACCATTTATCGATAAAATAAATACAGGCATTCTGGTCATGCGGTAATCAGGATCAGGGCAAGACTAGACTGGTTAGACTCCATCCAATCATTTCACGGCCAAGCAAGAATTACGGCTTGATACTTTAACTAACTAGGGTTGTCACAGGCCTAATTACTAACAAGATACAGTGAGATTATTCCACAGCCACAAGCCCTGCAGACCATCCAGGTTATTCGGGTTAAAAGATTAGGGTTGAATTCAGGTGGGTACATCGTCCAGGAAATGCATATACCCTTAGGTAGCTTGAAGGGTGCAACACATGACAGTGTGCTGGAAATGTGCCCTACTCGACGGCAGGCTACAGATCCCAAGGCGTGCCCAGATAACGGGATTGCCTGTAGCTGGGAGATCTCTTTATGACTAATGTATTAATCTAGTTATTTAGCCTTAGTCCATTTCAGTAGGTACTCCTGACCGTGGTACTCAGGAGTTCCATCCTAGACATGATGCAAGACAGGACTGGATTATTTGTACAAGCACAATCGCCCACGGTGTCCAAGATTAATTATACAGGTCATGTCATGTCAGGTAGCCGTCGCAACAGCTTATCAATAAAATCATGTTAGGTTATCATGTCCAGTTTACTGGTCAGGAGTACGCCGCGACGGGCCACTATCAGGTCATGTCAGGTTAGTCATGTCAGGAGTGCACCACTACGGGTCACTGTCGTGTCAGGCTCAATTATCATGTCCAAACATATCAAGTAAATTTCGTGATTATCAAATTCATAAAGGAGGCGCGTGCGGCCTAGTGGAAGCCATGCGGCTGATAAGAAAAAAGTGATCACATGCGGCTAAGGCATATGCGGCCAAGAAGTGATTATCAAATTCATAAATGGACGTAAAATATCTAATAAAATATCAATACACAGGGCTATAGAAGAGCCATACGGCTAAGGCATATGCGGCCAAGAAGTGATCACATGCGGCTAAAAGGAAATAGCCCATGCGGCTGGAGGGGGTCAGGCGCATGCGGCTGATAAGGGAAAAGTCCATGCGGCTAAGAAGGAGTTCGGGTCCATACAGCTGGGAAGTGTAGTATCATGCGGCTGGGTATAGAAGGAGGTACGTGCGGCCTAGTGGAAGCCCATACGGCTGGGTCAATCGTGGCTGCTTATGCGGCTGATAATGAACCCAGCCTCATGCGGCCAAGGGTGCTGATGCATATACGGCTCGGAAGCAAGGCCTTATACGGCCAGACAGGTTATACGCCTATGCGGCCATGATATGAAGGGGACGCATGCGGCTCGGTTAGGAGCTCATACGGCCAGGTCAGTTCAAGTGTTCATGCGGCTAGTAAGGAGTACAAGTTCATGCGGCCAGGAAAGGCAAGGGCGCATATGCGGCTAAGTGGGAAAAAGTCCATGCGGCTGAAAGAACACTTGTCGCATGAAAAGTTCATGCTGTCAAGTCAAATACTGTTCTTCTTCTCCAAATTTCCGAGAAGAAGTACACCATAAGCCATGGCTTCCAAGCTGCATAACTCTATGATCTGGAGCCCAAATCCGAACTTCCATAGGTCAAAATGGGGTAGAATGAAATTCTCTACAACATGGAACCATCAAAACTCGGAAATAACAAGATTAAGTAGATCAAAACCCAAGAAATCCAAAAATAAAATAAACCTAGATTTACAAGAATCTAGCCATGGAATTTAGAAATGCCAAGTACTAAAGTAAGTTAAAATGCTATAAGGAAGAGAATGAAGCAATAAAATTAGAGTTCCTCCATGAAGCAAGTTGCACTTGCCTAGACCCCTCTCTCTCCCTCTCTCTGGTAGGTAAAGAATTAATGGAGGGGAGAAGGAGAGTAATGAAGAGAGAGAAGGAAGTGGGGTTAATAAATGGTAGTGGTGGTGGTAGGTAGGGGGTTCATCCCTTGGTTCATGATGAACCAATAGCAATCCCAAACCGAACCAAGCCAACCCGAACCAAGAATAAACCAAGCCAGGAAGGAAACTAAGCAAGAAAATCATGCAATACAAGAATAAATACGTACACGTATTCTAGAATACGTAACACGAACCACAGGTATTACACACACTCCCTTCTACCAGATCTCCGCTGGTAGAGCCATCCCTGACACGATCCGTCATTGGCAGTAAAGAGGCAGGACCTGTATGTCCAGAGCAACCATCAATCAGCATAACCCGAAGGATGTGATGATAGAGAAAATGGCCCTCCTCACTAGTCAAAATTTGGCTTATCTTACCAGGGGCGGGTTATGGAGGCTGTGGCTCGCTCACAGCCGCCATAGTCCCCTCACTAGCAACCTCCAAGCCGAATTCAGCTGGCTCTTCTGCCCCAGCTGCCCCGAAAGGAGATATGACTGGATCTGTGTCACCTTGCTGAAATTTAGCAGTCTTGAGAACGGGTTTAGCGGAGCCCCCGTCGCCCTGGGTCGAGACCACAGCAATATGAGATCCCCCAGCCGCCGTCGAGAGGGCCCCGGCAGAAATAATCTCGGCACACATGTCACTAATCAAAGTATTCAGGGCCGAATTGACTTCAGAAACGGTGGCCGGTTCTCGAGAGTCCGATTCTTTCGACGCCTACAGAGAAGAGAAAAAATGATTAGGTCATAGTTCAGGAAGAGAAAGAGCTAAAGAAGGAGATGGTCGCAATTCAGTTCACCTCCGAAATAGCTTATCACCTTTGTCCCTCTCCTTAATGAGCAACCTGCGGCGTCTTACCGCAGCCCGCTTCACGGAGAAGGTTACGCCACTAATAGAATCACGCCTGCCTCGCTTGCGTGAAGGGCCAGGCATAATAGGCGGCTGATCTGCCACCATCTCATTTGGTACGACAGGCGGCTGATCCGCCACCATCTCATCTGGCACGACAGGATGCTGATCCACCCCAACATCTTCCGTAGGAGGGATAGAGTTATCGGCATCATGCTTATCATCCTGTTCGTTCGTATTGGTGGACTCTGAGTCAGGCACAGGAACCCTGTTTGCCCTCTTCTTTCTCGTCTTAGACCCCTTGGGCTTCTCCGCCAAGCCAGTACCCACAATAAAGCAGGTACTCGGGTCAAAATTAACGGAAGACTTGCTCGCCGTAACATGGTATAGCTGCCATATACAAAATCTCCCCTGGCGCCTCAGGATCAGGAACTGAGTAACTGGTTCGAGTATGAACCGTGTCATAATAATGCCAGGCCCTGATACCGTCGAGGACGCTACCTACAAAGCCCAGGCAAGAACTGGGATTGTCAAGGAATAGCTGGCTATACTCGAACTGGCGGGAGAACCTGCTGGGCAAGTAGGGCTCCAGGTAGACATTATTGCGGTTACGGTATACTAGGTACGCTGGATGGATATTACGCAACCAAAGGAGCATCTTCTCAGGCAAGAGGTAAGGAGGTCCGGTACCATCAATATGTACGCCCCTCACTTTTTCATCTGTAAAATAAGGAACAGACACAAAAAAGTCGTATCCGTCCACTCTCGCCAGTGCCCTCTGACAGACTGGCATAGTGCTGCACTCCCAGGGCTGATGGTGATATTGGAAAGTGAAAGCATCATCAGCCGTGACACCATCTTCTGCTCCAGGCCTCATCAAAGATCGACATTGCATCAACAGCCACCCCGTCAGATAATGGTATGGCAGCTCTATACGCTCAAAATCTATTGCCGCATCACGGGCGATGACCTTGGACAAAAAGGCGCGAAGCCCATGGTGTATGCTGCACACCACGGCCGGAAGAAGGGCCAGTCTGACCCCAAAGACTAGCTTTACGGTAGGGAGAATAAAGTGGCGGCTGATCATCTCAATGGAACCCGTCCCTCCTGAGACTACGCAGTGTCACGCTCCGACCCGGAAAATCGCTCGTCCTTGCTAGATTTGACCCGAATCATCGTCCTCGCTGGGGCGTGATGTCGCACGAGCCTGGAGTTGCGCTCGTACAAGGCAAGATAACGGTTCACATAGTGATTATCTCAAATTTGTAACATAAGTAGCGGAAGAAAACAAATAATACAACAAGAATCTTTTTTATTCATAATGAACTGAAGGTTACAAGGCTCTGAATAGCCTAATTTAATATGCCAATTGGCTACAACGCTCATGATCTCTCTAGATCACAAAGGATTATATTGTTCCATATATTATGTCTCTTTATAGCCACCAAGTAGTCTTCGGCCGAACATCTCCATGTCACAAGTCCGAACGCTTATGCGGTAGCTCCTCTTGAACGCCAAGGACTCCATACCTCGATACGTCCAAGCCAAGTCCCGTCCCGAGCCGAACATACCTGAACCTGCATACAAACTAGTGGGGGATTAGTGCTTTCGTCCTCGCTTTGCACTGATCAAGACCCGCTCGCACCCAAACCAAACACTTAATCATTTAGTAAAATATGCATCTTAATTGGTGAAATTTCTATTTAGCCTTAGGATCAGTTTTATGGCAATACTTGAACATAGTATTTTATCATAAATGTGACCAATACCGTATCCCTGTGACAGATACAGTTAGGCATAATATGAACATAAATATAGTATTTGTGTGCAACTCCATTCCATTTCCATAGCCTGTACTGGTTAGAACTTACATAAGAACCCGTATAATTTATGCAACATTCTAATCAAAAACTTAGACAATGCCTAAGGGTCGCAGGTCCTGCGCCTGCACCCAACTCATATCTCAGCCCACCGGCCCTATCTATATGAAGGTCACGGTGTTTCGTACCGTAATAGACTTGGCATCTCTTATGTGTAAGCCTACGATCGCTTCGATACGGGTTGCTAGCCCAATATCTGAAGGATCCCAAACTTGCGGATATCATAGCTTATCACAGCACTAGACGGTCGCAATCCGTCCGAATGATGTGCACCATAAATATCACACATAATTCCCTCCTAGGCCAAACGGTCCCGGTACCCCGGTCGTAACCGTCCGAGGGAAGCTGCACCCGTGCACGGGCCATCCGAGTCCATTGACCATACAATATGCGCCATAGCTAACACACATAACATTCCAACCAAATCCTCCGTTGCATAAACATAGTCTCGATCCATAAACGGTTTTCTGTGCCATAAACATATTCGCGTCTCATAACATAATCTACCATCCATATGGGGAGCTCCGTCGGCGTTATGCCCCAACACATCCATATTGATGCACGACGCCCAACGGCTTAGTCGTCTCATACTCATATTCAGTGCATACCATTTGTAAGTTATTCTCATAGTCTAATTCCGTAGTTACTCAGTCATTTCATAGCTTTCGTGCACGAAAGCACGTTCAGCACCGTAATCAATGTTCTACGCCTAGTGTTCAATGTTCTTGGAGCCGTGCATATGATGCACATCTCATATTGTCTTTCAATGTTCTAGCATCACAGCCCTACCGCGACTCGTACACTTGATGCACGTCGCTTCAATTGTTCGATTGTTCAATGTTCTACCTTGATGTTCAACACATACTTAGACCTTTCATCGTCGAGCCACGCTCGCTAACTCGATAACATCTTACGCATATAATGACATATTTTATTAGACGTGAAAGAATAGGGAGAGAGAGTCAAGAACCCGCCCACCTTAAGCCGATATGCCTTGTCGTCTCGTTGATTGAAGCGTCTCGCTTCCATAACTCGATCGCATAGCTAACTCTCGGACTTAGCCATTCCTTTGAACTACTCAGTTGATTTGGCCTATCGTGCCCATGCCACAATCCGTTGCAAGGCCACGATTTGGTTTTACGGACACTTTATTGCATAAGGCAAAATGCCGACCTTTTATCGTCCAGCGTAAAAGTATAGCCTGCACACCAGATCAACTAAAATCTGCACTTGCTCAACGGGACTTATCTTTCGCATTGATTCAATTCTTAGATTCCAACCGACTCAAAGCTTACCTTTGGCCAACGTAACTCTTGTATTGATTCGTATCGATACTTCATCGGGTCAACGCAACTCTTCGAGTCAACGACTCATCGTAATGTACCTTGCGGAGCGGGGCATTACATAATATACCACTCAAATTCAGGTTTGTCCTCGAACCGAAACCAATACTTAGTCCAAGTGCCTCGCTAGATCATTTCACGATCTCGTGCTACTATTGTTGGAATCATACAACTTAGATTGGATCATACATATATTTTAGACGTCCCACCAATATATGCATTTCAGCCAAGCTCAGTTGTAGGATATCGGGACAACTATCAAGCTCAACTTAATCCTCAAGCACCAATCAGTCCGTACTCGACTTAGTTATATCTTAGCGCATATTCTTAAATACTTCTCGTATACAGTATCCCATAACATGCGATCGTCTTCCAAACATCTCTGCACATAACTTAACTCAAAACTATTAGTTCGATCTCATAAGTTTTCTCGACGGCCATCTAACACTCGTATTGCATCGAGTCATTGCGCATCCGATCGCAACAATTCTCTGTAATGCCTACTCGCCCAATCATTTCCTATCTTTCACATAACTCAAGTCTTTTATCCAATCGTTCATAACATTTGGTCTTAATGACATGGACTAAGTCCACATGTCCAACTTTCCAACACGATCCACATTCTCGAACTACCTGCACATCGAGTCTGGGGCTACCCCCGCTAGGTAACTTATCCAGACATCATGCTCGCGCTCTTCCGACATAAGAGGTCAACTTGAGTCTATGATGCTCAAAGGCAACAATCTTTCCGATCCAAGGTCTCTTACGATACGCCCATCTCCTATTCTCGACCGAGTACAATCCCTTACTCAATTTTTGAATCAATCCCGACTAGTTTATTTTGTAACATAGATGGTGCGCCCAAACACACATAGCCTAACCGTTACTCAAATCGATCTACGACACAACTCTTAGGGTCATTCTGCCATTCGTCACTCTCTCGCGCATTGCAGAATCCTTGCAATTGCCTTACCGTATTACTATACCAGGCACGTTCCTTAATATATACTCGATCATCGACTAGCCCAGTCTATCCACGTATCCATTCGATCGATCATAACAATTCTAACTATATCGATCTAATCGAAGGCTACTCGCTAACTTTCGAAACACGATACTCACTCGCTTAGACTTATCCTCAACGTGCACTACTTTATTCCTTATCCTCGACAAAAATTTTTGTCCGACTTCTTTAGGGTCATCCTATGGGACTTCAACATTCACTTGATTTGGCGGTCAAGTCTTCTAGGGTCATCTGCCCCGAAACTATGCTCGATAATTGAAGATCATCAACGAGGGACAGTTACAACGAACTATGCTATATCCTATCGCGGAGCCAAATCAGTTCTTGACAATTCCTATGGGACTTTATCCAATCCGACATACTTTTCTTATCCATAATTTCTCTACTCCTGCACAACTGATGCGCCGTTGCTACTCGAATTTACTCATGCGCTTGCGTGCCGTTACTACTCGAATCACTCATATACTACCGTCGACTATCCTTGCCAGTCATATGATATCTACTCGCCTCAAGTTCGAGTTTACCTATCCGTGATCATAGCTCGACACATTCCGTACTCATCAAACCATCCTCGAACAACTTTCGCATCAAACCACAAGTCAAATCCAATTTGCCATGTCTTGTAAGTTCGATCATCCCCGCTGGATGAATCACCATACCAGCGCTCACGCGGAATAATCGTCCTAATTTTGCGTGACGCATGTGCGATGCTGGAGTTGCACTCGCATAAGACAAGAATGTCAACATTGTGGTTATCCTCGAAACAATCAAGACACTTTCGTTTTCATCCAAGTAATACCCATCCATTCTCAAATTCTCCGAAGTATTCCTATCATTGTCATCCTTATCCACATCAACTTAACTTGCATCTTATTCATCCAACAACAATGATCAACATAATTTTCGTTCATTCGATCAGAATATCCCCGAGTTATTGTATATCGTCTTTGATACGCCTCAATACCATCGTCGATATGCATAACTTGAACATCTTCCTTTCTCATAAGCTCCAATTTGTTGTAATCACTGTCATCATCCGAACTCGAATGCGAATCAAGTCTTGCACACTTCAAGATTCATTCCGTTATAACTACCATAATCGTGGCATAATTTCTAATTCACATATTCATTCTCATATCCCTAACTCGTACTTCCAAATCGTGGTACCGACACGTCGCGCTAAATAGCTTCGTACCGACTTAACTCAATTCCGACCAAGTCAAATATTTCCTCAACGCAACATTCCTTCGTCATGCTCGGCTTATCGTTCGACTTACTCTTAACGAATCCTCGCCTGACGTATCGTCTATGCATACGACTCGCGCATAATCGTTCAACTCAATTCATCAAGGCATACTCGTATCGATTTCTATCAAATCATTCCCACTCGAGTCTCGGTACTACTCCGTCCGTTGCGAACAACATATCGTAACAATACAATCATCTCGATGTAACCTATCGTAAGTCACCAACCAGCTTAACATAGCTATCGCTAAGTGGTATTCCATATACCACTCAGAATCGAGCCTATCGTTATTGATACAATACTTCGCTACACTTGCTCGCACAAGTTGTATTGCATATACCACTCAAAATCGAGTCATTACTCAACTTTACACTCCGCATAGGTCCGACATCTATTCCCAAAAACCTATTCCGTATTGCGATCTTTTTGATCCTAGCTCTAGCGTTCTTCTTACTCGAGTTGGCACAACAACTGAACCAACATGCCCTATCGTTCGCTCAAGTTCGACATTCATTCAAATCTAACCGTGCCTTACCGATCATTTCGATCACATACGCAACATTCACTTATATTCAAAGTTCAATGCGACGTACGGCCAATATACACGTTCGCCTACTCAACTCGACTCGTTACTCATTGCAACTCGTACAACAACTCATTCTCGATACTTAAGGTATTTACTCCATCTCGCGTAACATATCGCTATCCATCCGTATAGCCATACAACGCGCATCATACCATATCGACTCGTTGTACCGATACAACGAACGATTCACGACTTGTTGCACTCCGTGCAACCAACAACGTATAACCGTTCACATAGCCACATAATATGCATCGCCTCACATATCGATCTGTTGCACTTTGTGCAACCAAGAACACATATCTCCTCGTACTTCGTGCGACCAAGAACACAAATCTCCTCGCACTTCGTGCGACCAATAACACATAACTCCTCGCACTTCGTGCGACCAACAACACATAACTCCTCGCACTTCGTACGATCAACTATACGTATATCATTGTACTTCATGCAACCAACTTTACCATATTCGTTGCACTTCGTACGACCAAAATTTCATAACTTGTTGCACTTCGTGCAACCAACACTCTCCGATGGCACCCGGAGATAGCGTGATAGTCACGATATACTTGTGGCAGACGTACGCACTTAATATAGACTTATTGTATGGAACATCCAACGTAGCGTCGAGCAGATCCATGAGCCATGCGGTTGCGGAAACAACTTAGAGTCAACTGAATTCGATAGCAAAGAAACTAAGGGTCAAAGAGATTCATGCACGGTCCTAAGGATGGAACCGCTCTGATACCAACTTGTCACGCCCCGATTCGGAAAATCACTCGTCCTTGCTAGATTTGACCCGAATCATCGTCCTCGCTGGGGCGTGATGCCGCACGATCCTGGAGTTGCGCTCGTGCAAGACAAGATAACGGTTCACATAGTAATTATCTCAAATTCGTAACATAAGCAGCAGAAGGAAACAAAGAATACAACAAGAATCTCTTTTATTCATAATGAACTGAAGGTTACAAGGTCTGAGTAGCCCAATTTAATATGCTAATTGGCTACAACGCTCAAGATCTCTCTAGCTCACAAAGGATTATATTGTTTCATACATTATGTCTCTTTATAGCCACCAAGTAGTCTTCGGTCGAACATCTCCATGTCACAAGTCCGAACGCCTATGCGGTAGCTCCTCTTGAACGCCAAGGACTCCATACCTCGGCACGTCCAAGCCAAGCCCCGCCCCGAGCCGAACATACCTGAACCTGCACACAATCTAGTGGAGGATTAGTGCTTTCGTCCTCGCTTCGCACTGATCAAGATCCGCTCGCACCCAAACCAAACACTTAATCATTTAGTAAAACATGCACCTTAATTGGTGATCTTTCTATTTAGCCTTAGGATCAGTTTCATGGCAATACTTGAACATAGTACTTTATCATAAATGTGACCAATACCGTGTCCCTGCGGCAGATACAGTTAGACGTAATATGAACATAAACATAGTATTTGTGCATATCTCCATCCCATTTCCATAGCCTGCACTGGTTAGAACTTACATAAGAAACCGTATAATTCATGCAACATTCTAATCATAAACTTAGACAATGCCTAAGGGTCACAGGTCCTGCGCCTGCACCCAACTCATATCTCAGCCCACCGGTCCTATCTATATAAAGGTCACGGTGTTTCGCACCGTAATGGACTTGGCATCTCTTATGTGTAAGCCTACGATCGCTTTGATACGGGTTGCTAGCCCAATATTCGAAGGATCCCAAACTTACGGATATTATAGCTTATCACAGCACTGGACAGTCGCAACATTCGAATGATGTGCACCATAAATACCACACATAATTCCCTCCTAGGCCGAACGGTCCCGGTGCCCCGGTCATAACCGTCCGAGGGAAGCCGCACCCGTGCACGGGCCATCCGAGTCCATTGACCATACAATACGTGCCATAGCAAACACACATAACATTCCAACCAAATCCTTCGTTGCATAAACATAGTCTCGATCCATAAACGATTTCCCGTGCCATAAATATATTCGCGTCTGATAACATAATCCACCATCCATATGGGGAGCTCCGTCGGCGTTATGCCCCAACACATCCATATTGATGCACGACGCCCAACGGCTTAGTCGTCTCGTACTCATATTCAGTACGTACCATTCGTAAGTTATTCTCATAGCCTAATTCCGTAGTTACTCAGTCATTTAATAGCTTCCGTGCATGAAAGCACGCTCAGCGCCGTAATCAATGTTCTACGCCTAGTGTTCAATGTTTTCGGAGCCGTGCACATGATGCACATCTCATATTGTCTTTCAATGTTCTAGCATCACCGCCCTATCGCGACTCGTACACTTGATGCACGTCGCTTCAATTGTTCAATGTTTTACCTTAATATTTAACACATACTTAGACCTTTTATCGCCGAGCCACGCTCGCTAACTCGATAACATCTTACACATACAATGATATATTTTATTAGACGTGAAGGAATAGGGAGAGAGAGTCAAGAACCCGCCCACCTTAAGCCGATACGACTTGTCATCTCGTTGATTGAAGTGTCTCGCTTCCATAACTCGATCGTATAGCTAACTCCCGGACTTATCAATTCCTTTAAACTACTCAGTTGATTTGGCCTATTGCGCCCATGCTACAATCCGTTGCAAGTCCACGATTTGGTTTTACGAACACTTCATTACATAAGGCAAAATGCCGACCTCTTATCGTCCAACGTAAAAGCATAGTCTGCACACCAGATCAACTAAAATCAGCACTTGCTCAACGGGACTTATCTTTTGCGTCGATTAAATTTATAGATTCCAACCGACTCAAAGCTTACCTTTGGCCAACGTAACTCTTGCATCGATTCGCATCGATACTTCATCGGGTCAACGCAACTCTTCGAGTCAATGACTCATCGTAATGCACCGTGCGGAGCGGGGCATTACACGCAGTTTCGTAGCCACACCATCAGAAATCCTGCCAAGAGCGCCTTCTCTGACAGCCGATGAGTACCATGATAAAAATAACTAAAGGAGTCAGTTCGAATCCCAAATGTGTCGCCTGTGGCCCTCGATCTCTTGGAAGTCGACGCCAGTTCTTGTATCTCCTCCTGGGTTTGAGGATCTCGGAAGGAAACCCGACCTGAGGCACCTAGTGTGAAAAGGTATGAGACCAGGTCGTGGTGTGAGGAATGCTCCCTTCCGAGCTACCGTCCTTCTTGATAGCCGTCTGGTGACAAGTACTGTGGTGACATAACAATTCCCTATACACGGCAACAAAGCCCAGGAACTGCCGATCCAAATCCTCGAGCTCTTCGCTCGTAGGGGTGTATACTTCAAAGACTTCTTCTTCCCAGGACAGCTTGGAAATGACATACATCTCGTGGAGAGCGAGTCCTAGCTCCCCTCCCAACGTGAAGAAGGTTCCCGTCCGTCGGTTGTACATCTCCAGGAGAGCCATGAACAACGGCTTATTTATGGGTAGACCATGACAGGTGCCCTGAATGGCGTGGTAGAGGCCGATCTCACGCAGGGGAGTCTCATACTTCCGTAGAATGCATGTGGTCAAGTTAGCCCACGCAGGGATAGGGTTTATCCAGTTCAACAATGCCAACCGGCCGAAGGGATATGACCCTTTCCGAACAAGCTGGTTCAAGAAGGTATCAACATGAGAGAATGTGAAATTGGGACCCGATACATTTATGAAGGTACCTGGAGCCAGTCCCATCACGTACCGACCGACCGGTTCCCTTCCCGCAAACGCTGACCCTAAATTCCTGTTGTAATGGATGTTTCCCACAGTCATCCCCGACCTGCTTGGAGTCAAGGAGTCCACCATTTTTCTGTCCAACGGTAACATGTTAAACCATGACAGAGAAAAATGGCGCTCTATCGGCGGGATATGGAGCTCTACCCCGTCAAGAGTAAAGTCCCAACTCTCGGATATGTCCAGCACTCGGGGGTTCTTTACAGACAAAGCATCCCCAAAGAGGAACGTCGGCTTCAGGTATTTTCCCTCCAATTGCCCCGAGTTCATCATGGCGTAGAGAAAGTAGAAATGATGGTTCTTAATAGCATTTATCCTCTCCAAAGGCTCGTCTGTGGGAAGTTGGTTCGTCACATATTAGACTAAGTGGTCGAATTGCACACCCACAGCAGACTGAGCGCGACCCACCAGAGGCTCTCCCGCTGGATTAACTGGCTGATTCACTGAAAGAGGACAAAAAAAACAAGTTAAAAGATGGCTGAACAAAACCACCGAGTGTTTTTAGGCTTATGCGGCCCAGTCCACATGAGTTTATGCGGCTCTGTTTAGCGCATGCTTATGCGGTTCTGTTTAAAAGAGCTCATGCGGTTCTGTTTAAAAGAGCTCATGCGGTTCTATTTAAAAGAGCTCATGCGGCATTAATTAGCGTAAGCTTATGCGGCTCTGTTTAGCGTGAGCTTATATAGTTCTACTTAGCGTAGCATTATGCGGCCCTATTCAGAGGGGCTTATACGGCTAGGCTCAGCACAACTTCATGCGGCAATGTTTCGACGGAGTTTATGCGGTTTTGATTAGCGGAGCCTTCTGCGGCCCGGTCTAGATGAGCTTATGCGGCACAGTTCAAAGGGAGGCTTATGCGGTCCTGTTCAATGGGACTTTACACGGCTCAGCTCAGAGGGATTTATTCGGTTCTGTTCAACAGACCTTTATGCGGTTCAAATTATAAAGTGCTCATGCGGCCGCAAGATGGCTATCATGCGGCTCAGACATGGGGTATACTCCCATACGGCTCGGACATTGGATGCACATGCGGCACACATAGCACAGTATGCAGATTCATGAAGACGAAGAAGGCTCACGCATAAAATATTCGACATAGCTATGATGGTAAAGGTTCTGAGTTGTGCAATTTCTGCCAAAACCCTTACCAGCAATGGCGGGGTGAACGTCGGGATGAACTTCAGGCGCCGCAGTCGACGTAGAAGCCACTCCCTTACCCTTCGTCGCAGCCTTGGAAGACTTGGGGGCCATCGAATGATCGAAGAATAAGAAGAAGAGGATGACAGTTAGGGCAAGAAGAGCTTAAATCGGGAAAGAGAGTAAAGAGTTTCTTTCTCCAAATTACTTTTATTTATAGGATGACAAAGAGGGACACGTGGACCGATGAACGCTTCGGGTCATGTGCTGCAGGCAAAACCGACTCCTAGGATTTCGTCCCCTCTCATAAAAAAGATTCATCAAATCACAAAATTCAAATATTTAATTAACCGACTCTTGGGATTCCCCCAAAAGACGGCTCTAAATCAAAAAACGAATCAAGGGCAATTAATGACGCCTACATGGCAGAAAAGACAGTGTACGTCCAGAGCGGTCGATGCGGCCAGAGCGGTCCATGTGGCCAGAGCGGTCCATGCGGCCAGAGCAATCTATGCGGCTAGAAAGGCCATACGACTAAGAAGTCCATACGGCCAGAACATCCTATGCGGCCATAAGAGCTTATGTAGACATACCCATGCTTCTTATTCAACGTATTTTAATTTTACAAATTGAAAACTTTGAAGGGATTCTTGTAGAAGCATGGAAAAAGAATAGGAAAATCCATGCGGCTTAAAACAGAGGGAGTCTCATGCGGTTCAAAGAATCTCTCAGAGCTTCATGTGGCTCAAGAGTGTTATGCGGCTCAAAAGTCGCCAACATAGCCATGCAGCTCGAGTAAAAGCCACGTAGCCTCATACGGCTCCCTCTACAGCTGGCCATTAAGCAGCGGCCTCATTTAATGCTCTGACACAATAAGGCAGTTCTGACATAAAAGTGAATTGACAGCTCTGACATAAAGCTGCAATAATGACTCTGACATAATGGCGTGCTCCTAGGAAAACGAAGAAATTCTCTATAGCTGGCACGATCCATCAAATCCTAAAGTCTTCCATACGGCTTTGACATGTGGCCAACCACATGCAGTTCAGGTGGAGGCCACCCCAATGCAGCTGCTACTCTCATGCAGCTCGAATCATGGGGGCCATCTTCATGCGGCTCGAATCCTGAGAGGCCACCCCCATGTGGCTGCTACTTTCATGCAGCTCGGATCATGGGGACCATCTCCATGCGGCTCAAATACTAAGAGGCCACGCCCATGCAGCCTTGATACGTGGCCAGCCTTATGCGGTTCAGTTGGAAAATACCCTCATACGGCTCAGATTTCGGAGGCCACACCTATGCGGCTGCCACCTTCATGCGGTTCAAATCCTGAGAAGCCACCCTCATGCGGTACTATCAAGACACCCTGTCTCTGTGGCTCGCGGTTAGGACACGTGGCAGAAGATCAGTTTCCCTCGTGTCCCTACAGCTCGTAGTATAATGATGATTGGACACGTGGCGCCAAATCAATCAAGATTTATCAACAAATCCCAGCAACCAAATTTAGTACAATCACCATAATTACCCGGATTAAATTAGATTTATTGCAATCAAGCAGATTGAACATGTGGCAGGAGATCTGTCACGCCCCAGAACCAGAATACTGGAGAGCGGGGCCGTATATAGCCAGCTACGTATATTGAAATAGAATACATCTCAACTACACGGTCACGGCTGTCTAGATATGAGGGTTTACTACAAACCAATAGTCCCTTAAGGTCAAGCCTACTGTCTCAATCTCAAGCAAATAATATAATTACAAGATGTTTGACCACCAAATATATAATAAAAGGCGTCCCAAATATTACATATCAGCTGATCATGAAGCTAGTCGTACAAAATGCTAGGACTAGCAAGAGTTAAGTCATACATGATCAACCCTAGGATTTGTTAATCATGTTTACAGCCCGTAGGCAGACAGTAAGTAAAGTGCATCAAGCTAACAGGTGCTCGTCGGCTAAACGCCTCAAAAGAATAACTTTACAATAGAGTGAGCGAAACAAAATAGAAAACCCACTCGTAGCCCGGGTTCCTTCTAGTCGCCACCATCGGGCTGGAGGTTTGGTAGATCCTCGGGAGCTGCTCCGAAATCTGGCCACACAAAACCAGCTGGGTCAAAACCCAGAAAGAGCAAGTGCCACAAAGGAGGCCACGAAATAAGAACAAAAGCCAGCATATCAGAACATAAGAAAATGAAAGAAAAGTACAAGTAATAAAGAACACGTCAGGGCAATAAACGACTAGGGACGTGGAACCATTCTGGAAACTAGGTTACAACCCGTAAACCAAACAAGGACCGGGGTTGTAACCCTTCGCCTGAATAGCTCCTTGTCTCTACCCAATTATTGTTAGAGATAAGTAAAGCAATCATGTTCAGGAGTACCAGGGTACAGGGACTTGACAAGACTTAGACAGGGCTGGACATCATCCATTCACAAGAGGCCAAGCAATTACTATGGCTTACTACTTTAACTAACTAGGGTTGTCACAAGCCTAATTACTAACAAGATGCAATGAGAATTTTTCCAGTCCCAAGCCCTGCAGACCATCCAGTTATCCTTCTGCGGGTTGAGAGTATAGTTGGGTACATCGCCCTGGAGACGATATACCCTTAGGTGACTTAGAGGGTACAACATATGACAGTGCGCTGGAAATGTGCTCTACTTATCGGCAAGCTACAAGTCCAATTAAGAGCGCCCAGATAACGAGATTGCCTGTGACTGGAAATTCTCCATGAACTATAGTTTGATCTAGTCATTAGCCTAATCCATATTTAGTATGAATCCCTGACCGTGGGAACCAGGGAGTCACGTCCTAGACATGATGCAAGACAAGACAAGTGGATTGCACAAGCAAGCAAGCAAGAACACCCACGGTGTCAAGTTGATTATATGAGTCAAGTTAGCTGTCACAACAGCATCAAGTCAAGTCAAGTTACAAGTTACAAGTCAAGTCAAGTCAGGAGTGCGCCGCCACGGGCCACTATCAAGTTATCAAGGTAAATCATGTCAGGGTACTTGTCAGGAGTGCGCCACGACGGGCCACTATCATGTCAGGTTGGTCATGTCAGGAGTGCACCACTACGGGTCACTGTCGTGTTATGCTAATTCTTTGTCATACCATGCCATGTACAATAGTCATTCCAAATATATTAAGTAAAATCAAGTTCATGACAAAAGGCGTAAGGATATAAAATGAGCGTAAAATATCTAATAAAATATCAATATACAGGACTATATAAGAGCCAAGCTTAAAGAAAATAAAACCAAATCTCCATGATTGGACAGATTGCGCAAGGGTCCCTGGGGTCGGGTTGCGCAGGAGTCAAGTGCGCCAGGGGCCAACTGTGCAGGGGTGAGCTGCGCAGGGTACCAACTGCGCAGGGGTGGATGGCGCAGCAGATGGATTGCGCTGGATCAGGTTACGCAGGAATGGATGGCACATGGATGGATTGCGCTGGATCAGGTTGCGCAGGAATGGATGGCGCATGGATGGATTGCGCAAAAGTGGACTGCGCAAGAGCCATGCGCTCAAGGGGAAGGGGAACGCTGGGCTAAGAAGCGCCAGCGCAGTTCAGCTCAGCGCAATGCGCTGGCCGAGGGGATGCACAGTTCACCAAAGGGTGAGCTGCACAATCGGCTTTGCGCTAAAGAGCGCAGGCCGAGAGGTCTGCTCCTCCAACCCGAGAAGAACTCCAAGAACTCCAAAACTTTAATTCTTCATATCTTTGTCAAATCAAAGCCAAATCTAGATTTTCAAAGGTCTAACTTGAGTAAAATTGAATTCTCTTCCACATGGAAGCATCAAAACAAGCAAAATTCAAAGTTAAATAGATCAAAACCATATAAATCTGAAAATAGTAAAAACCTAGATCTAAAACAAAGGAAACTCCAAATTACAAAATGACAAGTTCTAATGTTGATCACCATGGGCTAATCTAGCTAATGGACAAATAAAAAGTGGTTCTCATGTGGTGGCAAGGTGCACTTGACTATGGGTGTTGGTGTTGTGTAGAGGAAGGAAGAAGAAGATGATGGAGAAATAAATGAGAGAATTATGGAGGAGAGAGAAAAGTAGGTGGAGTTTTAATGAGGGTGGGTTGTGTTGAGGGTGGAGCATAGGCTAAGGTGTTCCAATGCATGTTAAACCAAACCAAACCAAACCAACTCTCCTCCGCAAAATAAACTAAGCCAGGTAAAACCCATTTTACGAGAAAACCAAAATCTGCAAGTCAAGCCAATTACAAGTACATGCCAAAATCTGAGAAAATAAAATACAGGTCTGAAATACATGCAAGCTTGACAAAATACGTATTCAGAATATGGGTGTTACATGAGCTTGTCATAATAAATCACGAAGATTCGTAGCAATCAACATTAATTGCCTATATGGATTTGGCACAATCAACATTAACTGCCCAGATTTGTTGCAATCAAGATTAACGGCCAGATTAATTGCCAACAAAATAGGATCAAGAAAAATGGTAATTAATCCCCAAACCGTCGACTTTTTAAGGGACAATCATTGCAAACCCTAATGATCACACCCCCCTCCTATAAATAGTAAGGTGCCATTCTCTTATAAAAAAACGAGGAGAGACCCAACCACGGCTGGACACACAAAGAAACAAAGGCACGCACAGAAGAGTCTCCCCACACATTCTGAGAGCATTTCTTCATCGGAGCCAAGGCTACGTCCGATCGTCCAAGGAGTAAGTAAGAGCTGCAGCCGCTTTTTCGAGCCTCTACCGTCACCTCCCAGAATCAAAAATAAACAATCGTACTTTGATTGCTATACCTAGGTTTTCATTCCTAGGCTTTTTTTGTACGAGTGAGTTTGTATTATGAGTCTAAGTTCAGTACTCCTATAAAATTGTTCTGCACTTTTATAATCAATGGCAAACATGCATTAGTCAACCCAAACGATATGACAGTGAACTCATACTGGCCATAATGTGTTCGAAAAGCAGTCTTCGAAATGTCTTCCTTCTTCAGCTTCAGCTGATGATACCCAGACCTCAAGTCTATATTTAAAAATACTTTCGTACGGCTCAACTGATCAAATAAGTCATCGATCCTCGGCAGTGGGTATTTATTCTTGATAGTGATGTTGTTCAGCGCCCTGTAATCGATGCACATATGCACCGATCCATCCTTCTTCGGTACGAACAATTCTGGAGCACCCCAAGGCGAAGAACTGCACCTGATGAATCCCTTGTCCTGCAACTCATCCACTTGCTTCTTCAACTCTTTCAACTCGCTTTGGTTCATTCTATAACATGTGTGAGATAGGTTCTGCGCCTGGCACCAAGTCTATAGAGAACTCAATATCCCTGTCCGACAGCATCCCCGATAACTCATCTGGAAAGACATCCATAAACTCCACAATCAAGGGATGAGGTAGCACCTTGTCTTCCACCATAGCTACATAAATAGCACTGTCGGTCTGTCCCGCTGCTTCCCTAGCAAACTCAAATATTGGCTCCCCTGGAGGACTGAACACAAACCTACCTCCTCTACAATCTATGCTAGCAAAGTGCCTACTCAACCAATCCATCCCGGGTACAATATCGTAGCTGGGAAGTGTCATTACAAGCAAATACGTGCTCGATTCCCGGCCTCCCAATGAAACACTCTGCCCCTTACAAACATCACCGACCAGGATAATACCTTCCCCGGTCTTGATCTTGCAAGTCCTACCCAAAGGTTCAGCAGGTTTATGATGCTTGAAAGCAAAAGATACAGATATAAAGCTATAGGATGCACCACTATCGAATAAAGCTAAAGCTAGAATGAAATCAAGAAGAACAGGACCTGCTATGACATCGCCGACGGGTCGGCCTTCTCAATAGCCAGAGCAAATGCTCTGCTCTGAGCACCCTTCGACTGCTGGTGGTGAGCAAATCACTGCTGCTGAGTCGGAAGTAGTCGACCCCTCGACTGTGCTGCAGGTGGTTTCGTTGGTGCTCCCGGAGATGCACCCACTCCCTGGACTACCCTACGAGGGTTCGAAGGACACTCCCTCAACTGATGGCCCGTGGCACCACAATAGAGATACACCTCCAGCCTCTTCCTACAAACCTCCCAAATGTATCCAAGCTTCTTGCAGAAGTGGCACTGAGGGACGTGCTGCACTTGCCTCTGCTGCTGCTGCGGTACCTGCTGAATGGGCACCTTAGTCGGAGTCTGAAGCTGCTGTAGTGCCTCGAAAGTACGATGCTGGAGATGGGGACGCTTAGCAGCCCCCATGCTGCTAGTAGCCCCCGGTACTAGGGTAGAAGCAACAGCAACAACCTCAGGAACGGTCCTCGTAACTGGCGGAGGAGCGCCCCCTAATGCTGCTGCAGATATTTTGACTGCAGTAGATGCAACTGGATCCGATCTACGAGATGTAGTAGACATCTCAGTATCCGCGGCTCCCGACTGTTGAGATCTAGCCTTCGCCATCCTGAAGACAGATCGAAAGAAGAAGTTAATATGGCACAAGATGGATTATCTCAAAGGAGGACAGTTCGAGTACAAGAATCAATATTAAAAGGACAGTTGTATAGAGCAATGAATTAGAAGTTTTTCCTATTTGTGATTGAGTATCCTTAACTTATAGCCTATCCTATGTGTATACAACAGGCTCGTAACAGCACTCTAAGTCGAGCACCACTACGACATTGTACTAGTTGCGACTTCTGACCTACATGGGCTACTATAAAATGTGTCACGACCCGCACCCAATGTAAGGGCACGAATGCGTAACAGCGCCCAGCCTCTGTCGCAAAAACGACGTAGTACGCTGTAAGTCTGCTATCTAACAATATATAATAACCTGTCATCTCCAAATGGAGGACATACTATGAATATATATAAGCTCAATCACAATCTAACTGGAAGAATAAATGGTACGAATAAAGATAAGGATAACGATAAAGATAAACTCAGAGTGCAAAGTATCTAACACAAATCCAGAGATAGTCACAAAGTAGTTTAACAAGTCTGAAATAACAAAACATGTCTAAAATAAAAGCTGGAGACAAAGTCCAGTCAAATCCTAGTCTGAATGAGTCACTGCTAGAGCCTCCTCAGCTGGCACTAACCCCTGCTAGACTAGGGTCTCCCGGTCTACGCCCACTACGTCATGAGGACCGTAATAGGTAGGACACTCGTCCTCGCCATAATCTGTAAAATTTTGTCAACATATCCAGTCAGGATTAGAACGAGCACATTTCCAACAATAGTTCCCAATAAATGACAAGTGCTATGTAACAGTAAATAGAGAGAATAAATACGAGAAAATAAATGTACATGAAAGTAACATGGCAAGGGTAAAGTAGTAAACTAGAGCAAGAACAAAGATATCTGAACATGTCATGTATAAGAGTCAAGAACTACTATCTACGTGAGTGAATATTAGCTTTGACATGTGGCCGACTTGGGGACTTGCACAAGATCTACTGGCCTAGTTAATCATACGTGAAGTATATGATTAACACTCACAATGATCTATACAATGCACAAGGAGGGTATTGACCACACGTCTAGACTAATATTCCTCCACCTCCGACTAGTATAGTGGATCCAACCATGACTCGTTACGACACAAAATTCTAAAAGAAGGTAGAAAGTCATCTCGAGAATCAGTGTCCATACATTGCACAAGAACTACAACAAGGCTTG
>JANAVB010040018.1:14506040-14518540 GCA_029216955.1 Iris pallida | reverse complement strand
CCAGAAGAGGTCTCATACACAGAGTACGGAAGGAGGAGGAACAGTACCTCGGACGTCAGCACCAGCGCCTGGAGTCCATATTCGTGATGCAGCTCCGGTCACGACAGTTATGACTGCACCAGTTCGACAGCAGCAATCGAGGCACCAGCAACGTCAGGAGGCACTAGTGGATTGCACTTATTATGGTAAGGGAGGGAACACTCGGAAAGTATATCAGTTAGCGAAAGGACAGTACTTGGGATGTGGAGGTTCAGACCATCGTATAGCTACGTGCCCACAGATACAGAGGTCAGGAGGGCCAGCTCAACAGTTTCTGACGTTGCCAGCTCCAGAGGTAGCACCGTATCAAGGGCCAGCACTAGCAGTAAGGCCACAAGCCCAGCGCCCATTACTGACGTAAGCTCAAATGTATTGACAGGCGCAACATCAGGTAGGACCGTATCAGGTTGGACAGCAGAGGCCACAACAGCAGGGCCAGAAAAGGCAGCAGCAGAGAGTCCAGAGGGACAGAGGCAAATAGAATTTGGAGTATTGGAGGATTGCCGAAGGCGGTCAGATTGTGGGTAAGTTTTCAGTATATTCATTATAATTCCTTGAGTTCTATATTCAAAGGGTGAAGGCGACTTTCTCGTCTCACTCATCGCTCTCGTATTAGGTGATACGTGATATTCATCATGTGTCTTGATTATGAGAGTACGTCCTGGGCAGAGTCTCATTCTTGATTAAGTCATTGGTAGCGACTTATCTCAAGCGTTAAGCCTTGTCCACTTTTGGTAGTCAGTGTAGGTCCTCGAGGACGAATTCCTATCCAACTGACTCGGGAGGTATATTTTATTCGTATGTCTCCGATCACTTTCCTTCTAGGATATGATTATTGTTTGTGCTTTTATTAATTATTCTTGCTTTCGTAATTTGTTCATATGCCATGTGTAGTTTGATAATTGTGCTTTTGATAATTGTGCATGCTATATGTCATGAGTGTATTTCGTGATCTGAGAGCGCGCTCGACTAGCCTTAACAAAATTTCGAGGACAGAATTTTTCTAAGGAGGGTAGAGATGTCACTTCCCGTTCCTGGAATACTTAAATTTTTTATTTTTCCTGTATATGGTATCTGGCACCTGTACCTAGATTGTATGAATCCTGTATTTGCACCTGGCCATGACATAGAATAGTATAGTCGCGGATTGGTGTGCCACCCCTTGTCCTTGTTTGGTTGTAGGCGTGGTTCACTGCTTTGATGATAAGATTTTTGAACCGTATTATGGTTAGGGTTTTATTTATTTAATTAATTTGATTAATTGTTGCATTAAGCATTTAACATGTCATTAGTCATGATTAAGAGCATGCTTAAGATTAGGGTTTCTTTAAGTCAACCAACCCCATATATATTCTCTTCTTCACTCTCTCTCCTCATTCACACTTTCATTTATTTTCGCAAGCAAAACCCTTAGGCAAGTACATCTTGCACCAAATGGAGAGATTCTTACTTTTTTCATTTCTTGATTTTTCTTTGATTATTTGTCTATATTGTTCTTCTCTTTATTCTCTACAAGTTTAGTTCTTGAAGTTTTGATTTTAATGGCTAGTTTTGGTGCAGATCTAAGTTTCTAAAACTAGAGTTCTATGATTTACATGGTTTTGATCTATCAAACTTGGTTGTTTTCGAAAACTAATAGTCCTATGTTGCAGAAAATTTGATTCTACCCAATTTTGACATTTGAAAAGTTAGATTTCGACTAATTTTGAGGAAGTTATGGCCAAAACAATTTTTGGACATTTTTAGTTCATCTGTCCTAGTTCTGGCAGGGACGATAAATAGTGCCGCATGAATAGTGCCGAAGAATAAATAGGGCCGCAGGAATGAATAGTGCCATATAGATGAATAGTGCCGGAGGCTTGCATAGTACCGCATGGAATGAATAATGCCACATGGATGAATAATACTGCAGGCTTGCATAGTACCGTATGGAATGAATAGTATTGCAGGAATGAATAGTGCCTATAGATGAATAGTGCCGCATGGAAGGAATAGTACCGCATGAATGAATAGTATCGCATGGATGAATAGTGCCGCAGGCTTGTATAGTGCCACATGGAATGAATAGTACCGCAGGAATGAACAATACCGCATAGATAAATAGTACCGCATGGCTTATATAGTGCCGTATAGTGCCTATTTTGGCTGTTTTATACCATTTTTGGCTGATTTGTGGCCAGAATTTCTTCCAACTGCCAACATAAAAGTTGTAGATCTCTATCCTGGCTTCAAGAATCTTCAAGTCTCACTTTAACTAGAATTCATATGTGACTTTTATGTCACGAGGGGTCCGTTGACTTCCTGACTTGACCATGTTCCTGACCTGATTACCTGTATACGTGCTGGTACCTATTCTAAGTATGTATTGAGATACAATATTAGTATGCACTGCGGTGCTATTTATTAAGTGCACTGAGGTGTAACTCTATGTCACTCCCCGTTCCCAGAATGCGTATTTTATACATGTACAACTCATATAGATTTATATAGTATTTATCATGTATTATCCTGTAATTAAATTCCTTTAATTTCATGTTAATTAATTATCTACATTTTTCTTCCTGCTTTTATTCTCTGTTTTAGTCTTATGTGGTTCGGCCTAGGTTGGATTTTTCTCGGGTTCATGGTGGTTCACATGAACCGAACCCCACAAACCCCCACCTACCACCACCCTTTCCCATTTAAAGCCCCCATCCCCTTCTCTCTCTTTATAAACTCTCTTCTTCTTCTTCTTCCTCATCACTCTCCACCTACCAACAGCAGGCAAGTGCATCTTGCTTTCCACTTGAGGACCATTTTTATGGTTCATTATTCTTCTCTCATGATTCTAAGAGAGTTTAGTACTTAGCATTTTTGATTTCTTTAGCTTGTTTCTTCTAGATCCAAATTGTTGTATTCTCGGTTGTCCATGGGTTTTGATTTACCAAACTGGCGTGTTTTCGAAAGTAGATGGTTCGTGTGGTGGAGCTCCTCATTCTACACCATTCTGAACCATGGGAACCTCATTTGGCTTGGAACGAAGGTTCCATAAGATTGGAGTTTGGGAGATCTAGTTACGCTCACGTCTTTACGTGTCAGCGTAAATTTGAGTTACGCTCACGTCTTTACGTGTCAGCGTGACATTTGAGTTACGCTCACGTCTTTACGTGCCAGCGTGACATTTGAGTTACGCACACGTCTGTGCGTGCGTACGTAAATTACTTTTCACGCTCACGCTGTGCATGCGTGCGTGAGTTACTTTTCATGCTCACGCTGTGCATGCGTGAATTTCTTTCCACGCTCACGATGTGCGTGCGTGAGTTACTCTTCACGCTCACGCTAAGCGTGCCAGCGTGAATCACTTTATACGCTCACTCCTACCTACTAACTTGGCGTGACTTGTTGGCCTTAGCATAGACTTGGTGTAATTTAACCTGGGTGTTCTATTTGCTCTACAATTTTTTCGTTTAATTGTGGCATGATAATTCTCCTTTTTTATGAACTCGATAATCTTAGCATGTTAATATTTTTGATACATATGGTTGTGTAGAACGTGCCTTGTGTCTTGACTGGTTTATGGATACCCAGTAAGGCTGGAACTTAACCATGAGAGTTATAGACTCGACCCCATTTAACTAATTGACTTTCATGCCTGGTCACCATTGATGACGATGGTTATTTTACTAAAATTGATCATGCGTTCCTAGTTGGAACTAAGAGACTGGCTAGTCGTCTTATTGAATTAAATGAATGGGACACGTTCATGTTATGAACTATTGTAATCGATTAGCCGATCCCGAATATTGACATACAGGCATGTGCAGGCTTCAATTTATTATTTCTCTACAGAGCAGCATGTGTACTTTATGGTCAATGCATGATTATTCCGTGGTTAGTTTTAATTGTTGTATTACGCTATGTAAGACCTACAACCTAACCGTACGGGTATTGTTGTAGAGTCGGGCATATCGTACTTTGTACGGAAGTACTCATTCTGAATGACCATGATCCACGGCATGGAACTTCACTCAACATAGAGACCATTAAGTCAAAAAATAATGATGGCATGGAGAGAATGGATTCCCGAGTTCTTATATGGCAGCCCTTCGGGACTATTAGTGCCCGACAGGCCGGCTGGTTCCCACAGATACTGTAAACCTGCCACACGGGCAGGGAGCGGTATCTGCATTATTATTATTGTATATTGTATATTGATGACGAGCGTCCCGCTGGGACTCGTCTAATTCATGATTGGCGCAATTGATTGACTGGATAGACTAGCCTTGCTCGCACATAGTAAGAACTGAGGAATCTTTATTGCATAATTTCAGGATAACTTGGGACTCACAATCGCAAGCCGTAGGAGTTGATTGGCCATTCAAGATGATTTGTTTGTGTACTGTACCTACTCTGTTGCCTAACTAAGATGATCAGAATGTCAGGACAAGATGGGCCAACTTCTGTCCTTGTTTGGTTGGGAGGTTGGTTCGAAGTGTCGTGATGTTATGGAATCCTAGTGGAAAGCAGAGATCTATTATTATATCCTCTTACTTACTGGTTTAATCCATCATATCGTGCTTCCTTATGGTACTTGCTATTAGAGGTCTAACCTCTCTGGTTTTGCATGGCCAGATTTAGAGCCGGTTCCCGAGGACTCATCTTACTTCCACCTCCAAGATGGTCAATACTAGAGGAATGATAGGAGGACTCGAGTGGGTTCCTTACTCCACCGCTCGTTTTGTTATTTACTTTATACTTAGCCGTTTGGCACCGACATATTAGTCGAATTGTCTTGTACTTACCTTCACATAATTGTAACTAAGTCAGACTGCAGCTGCTAACAATTGTGTATACTTGCCACATCTTCTGGCTATGTTTGTAAAGCCAGATATCAAGAACATTTTGATTTAAGCGTTTGGAACGCCTTACTTTATCTACATGTTCTCTATTACTGTTTCTTGTTTGAACGATTGAGACAATAGATGTAAAGTGACCATAGTAAGACTTTCATGTAGTATGCCCCTTGTCTGGTTAGACAGCATTGATCGTATTATATGATTTATCTACCCATAATACGTAGCTGGCTGAGTCATTCCCCCGCTCTCCAGTATTCTGGTTCTGGGGCGTGACAAGGTTTTAGTGGTGGCCCATGCAGGTCCGATTTCAGACATGTAGGGTGTTTTGATTTATAGGATGTCTCAATCACACGTGTTTCCCCCTTGAACTCATGATTCGTTATCCTCAACCCTTGTTTGACATTCCGGTATTCTTTGACTTCATTGATCCTTCATGTCCGGTTGTTTGATTGTTCTCTTGTCCCTTTTCTTAGGGGACTTCGTCCGCATCGGTCAGAGCTGGACAATAGCAGGGGCAACATGGGCAACATGACCAGGTTGGTCAGCAACAAGGGCCAGTCTCACCTCAGGAGACTATCCAAGAAGAAGTGATAGTAGAACCAGCAGCTGAACCGCAGCATCCGAAAGTTCCAATACCACCCATAGTTCACCTACCCAAGTGGACACACCAGCCCTTCTGAAGATCATGAGAGAATGATGGCTACTCAGCAACATCAGATGTTGGCCCAGCAACGCATGTACTCGCTACAAGAGCAGAATGTGTTGCTCAACCAAGGATTGCAGACGGCTTTGGAAAGAGGAATGAGGACTGATTCAGGAGCATCCGCCAGGTTTTGCAAGTACAACCCCCGCCGTTTCGAGGGCACGGAGGATGCCATCTCAGCAGATGCATGGCTTAAGGATATTGAGGCTATTCTGACAGCAGCTAAGGTACCGGCAGAAGAACATGTGGATCTAGTGAAGTTGTTACTTCAGGATCTCGTACGTGATTGGTGGGAATCAGAGGAAAGTGGGCATCAGACGTCCTGTGGCTTGGGACGATTTTACTATAAGATTCAAGACCAAGTACTATGGAGTTGTTGTACGGTTTGAGCTACAACAGAAGTTTATCAACCTCAGCAGGCTGGCAAGACTGAAGATGCTTATGCAGCGGAGTTCTGCAGATTGAGTAGATTCGCCCCAGAGATGGTAGCAACAGAGAGCCAGAGGGCCATGAGGTTTAGCAAGGGTTTCATCTTGAACTCTTGCAATTGATAGAGGGGCACAATTACCAAACTTTTGACGAAGTATTGACGGCAACTCGAAGTCATGAGATCACCATTCAGAAGCTTGCGGCGAGGACTGGGGGTCAGAAGAGATCCCACAGTCAGGTTGAAGAAGGAGGGGGAGCAACACCCGAACAGCAGCACCATCTACTGGCATTCGTGTCCACGATGTGGCGATACGAGGACCAGCACCACCAAGACAGCAGCAACAGCAACAGAGGAAGAACCAGCAACCCCCGGCGGGCTGTACTTATTGTGGGAAGGTAGGACACACTAGAGATGTGTGTCAGATATTGAATGGAATGTGTCTGATATATGGAAATCCAGACCACCGGGTTACCACATGTCCCATGAATTCGAGGTCAGGAGGACCAGGGCAACAGTTTCCTGCTCTGCCAGCACCAGGGGCAGGCCAGTATCGAGGACCAGCGGTGGCAGTAAGGCCGTTGGCACAACATCCGTTAATGCGCAGGCTCAGATGTTTCGGCAGAAGGGGCCGCCGATACAGCAACACCAGCATAGACCACCCTAGCATCATCAAGGAAGGGGCCAGCAACAACATCAGGCTAGGCCGCAGCATGGAAACCAGCAAGGAGGTCGAGGGCAAGCATTCACTCTGTCCTTGGAGGAGGCATTGGCATCGGGAGATGTTGTGGCAGGTAACGTTCTTGTTGCCTCATATCCCGCAGTAGCATATTTGATTCGGGAGCATCCCATTCATTTATATCTGCACAATTTACGGCATGACTAGGAATGAAGTTCGAGGCATTGCCAGGAAGGTTAAATATACTCACTGGTAATGGGCTCGTAGGAGTTAGTAGAGTTATTTTAGCATGTAGCGTTGTAGTTTGCGGGCATTCCTTACCCGCCCGGTTGATAGAATTTTCTGTTGGAAATTTCGACGTTATCTTAGGCATGGACTGGCTGAAAGACAGTCATGCGACAATAGATTGTCGTAGAGGGAGTGTGTCTTTTGATATTCCAGGCATGAAGCGGTTTACCTTAGTCAGAACAGGGGCAACTCCACAAGAGCAGGAAGTAGTAACGGCAATGGAAGAAGTTCAGGTTCCGAAGGTAGTTGAAGAGTTTCTAGACGTATTTCCTGAAGAACTCCCAGGTCTACCATCGGTTAGAGTATTGAGTTCAGTATAGAATTGGCACCTGGAACTAAACCGATATCAGATCGAGTTTACAGAATGGCGGATTCAGAGCAGGCCAAGGTATATCAGCACATAGAGGAAGTGAAGGAGAAGAAGTTCATCCAAGCTAGCATATCGCCGTGGGCAGCACCAGTGGTACTTGTGGGGAAGAAGGATGGGTCATCCAGATTGTGCATTGACTACAGGAAGCATACGGCAACAGTGAAGAACAAGTATCTATTACCCAGGATCGACGACTTATTTGATCAGTTGAGCAAAGCTAGAGTTTTCTCCAAGGTAGATCTTCGTTCAGGTACCATCAGGTGAGGGTTCGGAAGGAAGATATTCCCAAGACAGCATTCAGGTCAAAGTATGGGCATTATGAATTCTTAGTAATGCCATTTGGTTTGACCAATGCTCCAGCAATATTCATAGATTTGATGAATCGCATCTTTATGCCATACTTAGACCAGTTGTGTGTTGTGTTTCTTGACGACATTCTGTATACTCTGCTAGTGAAGAGGAGCATGAAGACCACCTCAGGAAAGTGTTACAGGTTCTGAGAGAGAACCAGTTGTATGCCAAGCTCAGCAAGTGTGAGTTTTGGTCGGATCATATTTCATTTTTGGGTCACATCATATCAGGAGCTGGAGTAGCAGTAGACCCCAAGAACATAGAAGCAGTAGAAAGTTGGCCAGTACCCAAGACCGTAGCAGATGTGCAGAGTTTCTTGGGATTGGCAGGATATTACAGAAGGTTTGTGTCAGACTTTGTAAGGCTTTCAGCACCCATGACCCGCTTGATCCGGAAGGATGTACCATTCGTTTGGTCGGCAGAATGTCAGGCATCATTCGAGACTTTGAAGCAGAAGTTGATATCAGCATCTATTCTTACATTGCCAGTTGGACCCGGAGGTTTTACATATATTGTGATACGTCAGGTAAAGGACTTGGATGTGTCTTGTGCAACATGGAAGGTGATAGCATATGCATCTAGGCAGCTTCGGGACCACGAGAAGAATTACCCAACTCATGATTTGGAGTTAGCGGTAGTAGTGTTTGCTCTGAAGCTATGGAGGCATTACTTATATGGTGACCGAGTGGACATGTACACAGACCATAAAAGTCTGAAGTACATCTTTACTCAGAAGGAACTAAACATGAGGTAGAGAAGATGGCTGGAGTTGATCAAGATTATGACATGGAGCTTCAGTATCATCCAGGCAAGGCTAATATAGTAGCAGACACTCTTAGCAGGAGAGGCGGCGCATTTATGTTGACAACACAGAGGCATATCTTAGAAGACCTTCAGAAGATGGGCATCGAAGTTATACTTCCTAGTGATGTAGGAGTTCTAACAAGTCTGCAAGTTCAATCCGACTTGGTAGGCAGGATCAAGGCAGCTCAGGCACAAGACCCAGGATTCAGAAGCTTAGGGCAGAATGTGAGTCAGGACTCAGGAAGGAGATGAGAATTCATGAAGATGGTACACTTAGGTTTGGATCACGTCTATGTGTGCCTAGTGGAGTATCAGACATGAGGTTATGGCAGAAGCTCACAGTTCTCAGTATTCTATTCACCCTGGAGGGACCAAGATGTACCAAGATATCAAGCAGCATTTCTGGTGGAACGGGATGAAGAGGAAGATAGCTAGATTTGTTTCTCGTTGCTTGGTATGTCAGCAAGTGAAGGCAGAACAGCAGAGGCCAGCTGGGTTATTGCAACCGCTTCCTATTCCAGAATAGAAATAGGAGCATATTACGATGGACTTTGTGACCGGTTTACCGAGATCACCAAGTGGTAAGGACGCTATTTGGGTAATAGTGGACCGACTTACAAAGGTAGCTCACTTTCTTCCTTTCAGAGTAGGGCAATCTACAGAAAAGTTGGCAGAGTTGTATATGCAACAGATAGTCAAGCAGCATGGAGTCCCTGTCAGTATTGTGTCGGATCGAGATACCCGCTTTACATCATATTTCTGGAAGAGCTTACATCATAGTCTGGGTACCAAGTTAAGATTTAGCACGGCCTACCATCCGCAGACGGATGGGCAATCAGAAATAACAATTCAGACTTTAGAAGATATGTTACGAGCTTGCACTCTAGATTTTAGAGGGTCTTGGGAGAGTCACCTGCACTTAGTCGAGTTCTCATACAACAATAGTTATCAAGCCAGTATTCAGATGGCGCCATTCGAAGCACTATATGGTAAGAAGTGCAGGTCGCCGCTTGCATGGGATGATATCGGAGAGAGGAAGATGTTAGGCCCAGAAATGATTATTCAGACGGTTGAAGTGGTTAAGGGAATTAGAGAGCGGCTTCGAGTTGCGTAGGAGCATCGTCATTGGACGGACCAGCATCGTAGGCCGTTAGAGTTCTCTGTTGGGGACCACGTATTCTTGCGGATCTCACCTACTCATGGGATCATTAGATTTGGCGTTCGCAGGAAATTGAGTCCGCGGTACGTGGGCCCATTTGTTATCCTTGATCGGATAGGCGATGTTGCTTATCGTTTACCCCTCCACCTTCGTTACGAGAGGTGCATGACATGTTTCATGTATCTCAATTACGTAAGTATGTATCGGACCCAAGCCATATCTTCGATCATTCTGAGCTGGTTGTTGGTACCAACCTGTCTTACGAGGAATAGCCTGTGGCTATTTTGGACCGAAGAGAGAAGATACTTAAGAACCGAACAATTAGTCTTGTCCATGTTGCTTGGGGTCATCACTCCTTGGGAGAGTCAACGTGGGAACGTGAGGATGATATCCGATCACGGTATCCATACCTGTTTGACTCACAAGATATATCTCTTTCTGTATACCTTGATTGTCCTGATTCTTCATGCTTATCACCTTATGGGTAGAGCTACTTGATATCGTGGATTGATGAATTTATATATATAGTACTTGCTTTTGATATGGTAAAAATGATTGCTTGCTCACTAGAATTGCTTGTATTAGTTTAGCTCCAATTTTTCTACCTGCTTGGATTTGAAATTCCGAGGACGGAATTTTTCTAAGGTGGGAGAGATGTCACTCCCCGTTCCCAGAATGCGTATTGTTATACATGTACTCATATAGATTTATTTACTATTTATCATATATTTTCCTGTAATTAAATTTCTTTAATTCCATGTTAATTAATTATCTGCATTTTTCTTCCTGCTTTTATTCTCTGTTTTAGACTTATGTGGTTCGGCCTAGGTTGGGTTTTTCTCGGGTTCATGGTGGTTCTCATGAACGAACCCCACAAACCCCCACCTACCACCACCCTTTCCCATTTAAAGCCTCCATCCCCTTTCTCTCTTCATAAATTCTTCTTCTTCTTCTTCTTCCTCATCACTCTCTCCACCTACCAACAGCAGGCAAGTGCATCTTGCTTTCCACTTGAGGACCATTTTTATGGTTCATTATTCTTCCTCTTATGATTCTAAGAGAGTTTAGTACTTAGCATTTTTTTTCTTTGGCTTGTTTCTTCTAGATCCAAGTTGTTGTATTCTCGGTTGTCTATGGGTTTTGATTTACCAAACTGGCGTGTTTTCGAAAGTAGATGGTTCGTGTGGTGGAGCTCCTCATTCTACACCATTCTGAACCATGGGAACCTCATTTCTGGCTTGGAACTAAGGTTCCATAAGATTGGAGTTCGGGAGATCTAGTTACGCTCACGTCTTTACGTGTCAGCATGAATTTGAGTTATGCTCACGTCTTTACGTGTCAGCGTGACATTTGAGTTACGCTCACATCTTTACGTGCCAGCGTAACATTTGAGTTATGCACACGTCTGTGCGTGCGTGTGTGAATTACTTTTCACGCTCACGCTGTGCGTGCGTGTGTGAGTTACTTTTCACGCTCACGCTGTGCGTGCATGAATTTCTTTCCACGCTCACGCTGTACGTGCGTGAGTTACTCTTCACCCTCACGCTGAGCGTGCCAGCGTGAATCATTTTATACGCTCACTCCTATCTACTAAACTTGGCGTGACTTGTTGGCCTTAGCATAGACTTGGTGTAATTTAACCTGGGTGTTCTATTTGCTCTACAATTTATTTGTTTAATGGTGGCATGTTAATATTTTTGATACATATGGTTGTGTAGAACGTGCCTTGTGTCTTGACTGGTTTATGGATACCCAGTAAGGCTGGAACTTAACCATGAGAGTTATAGACTCGACCCATTTAATACTAATTGACTTTCATGTCTTGTCACCATTGATGACGATGGTTATCTTGACTAAAATTGATCATGTGTTCCTAGTTGGAACTAAGAGACTGGCTAGTCGTCTTATTGAATTAAATGAATGGGACACGTTCATGTTATGAACTATTGTAATCGATTAGCCGATCCCGAATATTGACATACAGGCATGTGCAGGCTTCAATTTATTTATTTCTCTACAGAGCAACAGTGTACTTTATGGTCAAGGCATGATTATTCCTTGGTTAGTTTTAATTGTTGCATTACGCTATGTAAGACCTACAACCTAACCGCACGGGTATTGTTGTAGAGTCGGGCATATCGTACTTTGTACGGAAGTACTCATTCTGAATGACCATGATCCACGACATGGAACTTCACTCAATGTAGAGACCATTAAGTCAAATAAATAATGATAGAATGGAGAGAATGGATTCCCGAGTTCTTACATGGCAGCCCTCTTCGGGACTATTAGTGCCCGACAGGCCGGCTGGTTCCACAGATACTGTAAACCTGCCACAGGGACAGGGAGCGGTATCTGCTTATATTATTATTATATTGTATATTGATGATGGGCATCCCGCTGGGACTCGTCTAATTTATGATTGGCACAATTGATTGACTGGATAGACTAGCCTTGCTCGCACATAGTAAGAACTAAGAAATTTTTATTGCATAATTCTAAGATAACTTGGACTCACAATAGCAAGCCGTAGGAGTTGATTGACCATTTAAGATGATTTGTTTGTGTACTGTACCTACTCTGTTGCCTAACTGAGATGCAGAATGTCAGGACATGACGGGCCAACTTCTGTCCTTGTTTGGTTGGGAGGTTGGTTCGAAGTGTCGTGATGTTATGTGAATCCTAGTGGAAAGCAGAGATCTTATTATATCCTCTTACTTACTGGTTTAATGCTTCATATCGTGCTTCCTTGTGGTACTTGCTATTAGAGGTCTAACCTCTCTGGTTTTGTATGGCCAGATTTAGAGCCGGTTCCCGAGGACTCAGCTTACTTCCACCTCCAAGA